>JAKUCM010008257.1:0-18430 GCA_023374145.1 Lepidium sativum
AATGATTATATATGAGAAAATGTGAGTTAAAAAATATATTTTAATAATAAAATAATAAAATAAGCTAAGAAACCTATTAAAGAGTTTTTTAAATAAGAAACTTTCATATGATTTCTTAAGAGTTTTTTAAATTTTTAATAATAAAATAAGTTAGAAAACTCTTTAAAAACCCTTGATAATGGTGGTCTTATGTTTTTTACTAATACTCATCATCTAAATCCGACTCTATATAAAATACGAGATTTTAAAAATAAGTTTTGTTTATTAAATTGGAATTTATGGATTCAATTATTAACAAAAACAAATCTTACAAGTTGAATATGTAAAATGACAATCTCCAACATATGGTGTATCTTATCTTACACGACAAAAACTCATAATCACTTCACTTAATTTGTTTCTCTTTTCTCTACCATTTCTCTCTTTAGAATCAAACACTAATAAATAACCAGAAAAAGAAGGTTCTGCAATCCACAAAATAGAGAACTCTGTAACATTCATATCAAAAACTACCTTATTGCTTCTTTCCTTCTCATTTTCTTTACAGGGATTAAAAAAAATGGAAGCTACAAGCAGAAAAAGCGACAAGAGAAAGAAGAAGATTTACGAAAACACCGATACTCAAAAGCACAAGAAGCTACCTAATGTTTGGTTTTCACTGAAGAAAATCTCTCTACTGCAAAACTGATCTCTCCGATGTCCACGACCCGAGATCCAAAAACCAGCACCTCCCTACCATATCCACTAAGAGACCGACCACTTTCTCCGGTGGCTTCGGTGGTCGGTCCGGTTGCTCCAAATCCATAGCAAATCTCAAAGACGTAATCCATGGAAGCCAACAACGGCGTTTGGAGAACCCACATTGCTCTAGCCCTCGTTCTATTGGAAGCAGTGAGTTTCTCAATCCCATTACTCATGAGGTTACCATTAGTAACTCCACCTGCGAGCTCAAAATCACCGGAGCTACGGAATTTATTGGAACTTTGAGGCCAGGGACGCCTGTGCATTACACTTCTTCACGACGGAGCCAAACATCGAGAAAAGCTTCGTCTTTAGTTATGGTTGAGAGAAACAGAGAAGGATTGGAGTTTCACCAGAGCAGAAGGGAGAGAGATTCCGCCATTGATGGAGACAATTTCTATGTTTCTTGCTATAAATGTGGCGAAATGTTTAGCAAACTCGAAGCTGCAGAAGCTCATCATCTCACCAAACACGCCGGTAAAGAAATCACATTACAAAAAAAAAAATCAAATTTCAAATTTTCCCAAACTTCTGAGTTTAAAGTTTCTTACTTTAAAGCAAAGTCTGGAGCTTTTTTTTTTTCTTGAAACACCAAAGTTCGTAGCTTTCATTTTCGAATTCAGAGTTTCTTATGCAGAGATTTGTTTATCCAACTTTTCAGTGACTGAGCTAGTGGAAGGAGACTCGTCGAGGAAAATTGTGGAGATAATCTGCAGAACAGGCTTGTTGAAGACAGAGAATCAAGGCGGGAAAATCGATCGGATCCTAAAGTCCACAACATGCAAAAAAGCTTAGCCAGATTCGAGGAATACAGAGATACAGTGAAGATTAGAGCAAGCAAGTTATCAAAGAAACACCCGAGATGTATCGCCGACGGAAACGAGCTGCTCAGGTTTCACGGAACCACCGTCGCGTGCGGTCTAGGAATAAACGGGTCAACGAGTCTGTGTTCATCGGAAAAATGCTGTGTTTGCTGGATTATACGGAATGGGTTCTCGGCGAAACGAGAGATGAATAACGGAATTGGGGTTTTCACGGCGTCGACTAGTGAGAGGGCGTTTGAGTCAATCAAGATATCTGACGGTGGTGGTTGTGATCGGAAGGCGTTGATTGTGTGTCGAGTGATTGCCGGGAGGGTTCATCGGCCGGTGGAGAATGTAGAGGAGATGAGTGGATTCATGAGTGGGTTCGATTCTTTGGCTGGTAAAGTTGAATTGGCGAATGTAGAGGAGCTTTATTTGCTCAATTCTAGAGCTTTGCTTCCTTGTTTTGTACTAATCTGCAAATATTAAATCAAACTTCTTTAAGAAAGAAATTGAAGATTTTTATTGATAAGTTCTATGTACAGAGGTTTTATTACTTGGTTTAGTACTTCTTTTTGACTACTCGATGAGGAGCTTCGGCCGAAACCCAAACCAATTTTGTGGAAATCGGATGTGAGCCAAGTTCAGATATTCGATAATCAAATAGAAATGAGTAACAATTTCACATTTAAAGAACTTTTTCAAATAAAAACTACTACCATTTAGTTACATGGTTTTCGTATTTCGAACAATTTCAATAAACAAAGAAAAACATGTCATTTGAATTATCTATACATAAGAAAATGTATTAATCGAATAGAAAATTATCTCCAAATGGATTTATATACATTGTAAGCATAAAGTAAAAATGTATATAAGTGTAATTCACAAATCTAAACTCGATGATCGAAACCTTCACAAAACTATAATTCTAGATAAAATGGATAACAAGATTTTATATAGCAATAAGGGTATCTCACAATTAATTCAAAACGTATATAAGTGTAATTCACAACTCGAAATCCAGTCATCAAAACTTCCACAAAACTATAATAGCCGAAGTAGATGAAGAAATTTTATATAGTGAGTAAGTGTACCTTACAATAAATTTAAGAGGTAAAACTTTATAGCATATTGTTTTGAGAGAGATCTTTAAGTAGAAAACGAAAACAGAATATTATAGTTCATGACGTATAATTGATATTATTGGCAATGGTAATCAAGTGAAGTAGTTGGTGGATTGGGAATAATGTGGTTATTGCACAAAATAAAAAAAGGAATGGAGGTTGAAGAACGTCAGAAAGAGGCTTTGTCTCACGGGTGGCGAAGAATGGTAAATGCCAAAATTTTAAAAAGTAAAACTGGTAAAAGCTGCTAACCATATCAAGAAGTCTATTGGAAGATTGATATTTTTGCCCATTTTGTTATTTTGCTTGCGTATAACGTGTCAGAATATTTTGCAGTATGAAAATAAAACGTTGCTAGAATATTGTAAGATCATGTTCTTTTCTTTATCCAGGTAATTCTGTTGAATGGAAATACCATGAGTATCATGAACACCAACAGTTCTTCACAAGCCATAATTTATTTTTCTCTGAGTTAATTCAACAGATCCAAAATCAACATAAAATCTGACTAATATTGGGGTATGGGATAGTCATATTAATACTCATGATGTCTCATGGAAATGTTGATTTCAAGTTGCAATAACAATAACAATTACTTTAAGTTCTCTTTGTATTGATCAGAAAATATTGGCTCAAAACCAATCAATACACAAACAATATTGCTCGTTCTTGTCTATTACATGAACTCGTAATACTACCTATTTAAAGATCCTTTTCAAACCTAAAGAATCTATTGCAAATCATATCTAAACAGAAATATTAACCTCAAATCTATCTAAAAGTTTTGATCTTATCTCTAAACTTTATACAACTTAATAAAGCTTTAACTTAGGCCTAACATTTGAAGCTTAACTAACATTCTCCCTTCTAAGCTTCACTTCTTCTTTTGATAAACACTTCACTCCAATAAGGCTTCTCATTTGCTTGAAACGAACTCTTGCCAAAGCCTTTGTTAATATGTCCGCAAGCTGTCTTTCTCCAGGAACAAATTCAACCACAATCTATTCATTGCTTATACACTCTCGAATGAAATGATATCGCTTATGAATATGTTTACTTCGTCCGTGAAACACTGGATTCTTTGTGAGCTCCAAAGCTGACTTGTTATCAATGTATATCACTGTTCTTTCGTGCTTCTTGGCTGTGACTTCACTCAGCAACTCTTGTAACCAGATCGCCTGCTTTGAAGCCTCAGTTGCAGGCATAAACTCTGCTTCACAAGACGAGGGAGCAACTGTCTTTTGTTTTTGCGAGTTCCATGAGACAGCAGTTTCTCCATAGTAAAAGATGTGTCCAGAAGTACTTCTTCCATCATCTATGTCGACATTGTGACTGCTGTCACTGTATCCTGAAAGTGTGTTCGACCCTGCTTTCTTGTATATCAAGCCGCAGTTTGTAGTATCACTTTAGTATCTCAGAATCTGTTTCAATGCCCTCCCATGTGACTCTCGTGGCTGATGCATGTATCTACTTACCATTCCAACAGAGAAAGCTAAGTCTGGTCTCGTGTGCAACAAATACCTTAATCAGCCAACCGCTCTTCTAAAATCAGTTGCATTAATCTCTGGATCTGACTCACCTTCTTTGCAAAGCTTCAGCCCGAACTCCATTGGAACGTGTGTTTTGTTGCAGTTTTCCAGCTCTGCTTCTTGTAATATCTTCTTTGCATAAGCTTCTTGTTTCATCTCAATTCCTTCATTGCCTTGGTTCACTTTGATTCCAAGATAAAAGCTTAACCTTCCCAAATCTGACATTTCAAAGTTCTGAGACATGTTTGCCTTAAACTCATTGATGATCTTTAGTGTGCTTCTAGTCACAAATAGATCATCCACATAGACTGCAACAATCAAACAATTCTTTCCTTCTTCTTTTCTATATACTAAGCTCTTTTTAGCACATTGTTCAAACTGCAACTCCCTTAGAATACCATCGAGTTTGGTGTTCCAACACCGAGGGGCTTGCCTTAAACCATATAAGGCCTTTGCGAGTTTGAAAACTTTACTCTCTTCTCCCTTCTTTTCAAATCTAATTGGCTGTGAAACATAAACATCTTCCGTAAGAACTCCATGTAAAAACGCAGTTTTAACATCCAAATGATGAATCTCCCATCCACTTGAGCCTGCAAATCCCATGAGTAATCGAATTGTTTCAATGCGTGCTACTGGAGCAAAAACTTCTTCAAAGTCAATACCAGCTTCTTGTGCATACCCTTTAGCAACCAACCGAGCTTTATACTTGTTTATTGATCCATCATCATTCTTCTTAAGTTTGAAAATCCACTTCAGTCCAATTACTTTAGCATATGCAGGTTTAGTTACCAACTTCCATGTCTTGTTTTTCTCAATTGAGTTAACCTCTTCCTCACACGCTTTGTTCCATTCAATTGAATCTTTTGCCTCCTCATAGCTTAGTGGTTCATTATTAAGTGAAAGCAGCAGTCTCTCACATTCGATGTTTGCAAAGAGCACATAATCATTCAGATATGAAGGAACATGTCTCTCTCTCTGCATTCTTCTAGGCGGCTGAATCGTCTCTTATGCAACTTCATCCTCCCCATCTGCATTCTCTGCAGCCTCAGCCTCATCTTCAATGTGAGTTTCCTGATCTGTAGTCTCGGCATCACCATTTTGAACTTCATCCCATGGTAGCTGAAACATTCTCTGTCCTGAATCAACATTACTTTTATCTCCCTTCCAATTCCATGTCTGATTTTCAGCAAACATTACATCCCTGCTAACGACTATTTTCTTTGTTGTTGGATTAAGGAGTCGATAAGCTTTTGATCCTGGTTCAATACCAAGATGAACAAGGGGCTGAGATCGGTCATCAAGCTTCTTCAGACCTTCAGTCTTGAATCTTGCATAAGCCAAACAACCAAATACACGTATATGATATACTCTCGACTTTCTTTTCTTTAAGCTTTCATATGGTGTTTTCTTTTGCAAGGCTCTGGTTGCAACTCTATTGATCAGATACGTGGAATGCCTTACACTTTCTCCCCATAAGTAGTTAGGTACATCCATAGCTTTAAGAGTGCTTCTAGTCATCTCCATGAGTGTTCTGTTTCGCCTTTCTACCACACCATTCTGTTGGGGCGAATATGGAGCTGTCAACTGTCTCTTAATCCCACTTTTCTCACGAAAAGCACCACAGTCTTTTGAAAGAAATTCCCCACCTCGGTCTGTCCTTAGCTGTAGTACCTTTGTTTCAAATTATTTCTCAATCATAGTGACATACTCCTTGAATTTCTTTAAAGCCTCACTCTTTTCTTTCAGAAGTATCGACTACATATACCTACTATGATCATCAATTAAGACAAAAACATATTTGTTCTGAGCTGGTGTCGATGGTGAGATAGGTCCACAGAGATCAGCGTGGACCAACTCAAACGCCTTGGAAGCTCGAAAAATACTTGCCTTCGGAAACTTTTGGCGAGTTTGCTTCCCTCTCAAGCATGAGTTACAGAGATCTTTGTCTATCGTAATAGCAGGTAAGCCTTGTACCATCTGCAGTGTTGACATATCTTTGAGTGTTTTACAGTTTATATGTCCAAGCCGTGCGTGCCACTTCCATGACTCTTCATGAAACTTAGTGAGAAAACAGAGCGATTTCTCAATCTGCAGTTTTACTTTATACAATCTATTAGCATCTCTCCTAACTTTAACAAGCAGCTCCCCATTCTTATCATACAAAGTCAGAACATCATTCTTTATATGAACTTAAAACCATCTTCTATTGTTTGTCCTAAACTTAGTATACTACAGTTCAAACTAGGTATGTAGTAAATTTCAGACAATGTTCTCTGTTCTCTGGTTTTTGTTCTAAAGACAACCGACCCTTTTCCTTCAATTGAGACACATGATCCATCACCAAACCGTGCTTTCCCTCTTATCTTTGTGTTGAGCTCACTGAAGTATGACTCCTTTCCAGTCATATGATTGCTTACTCCCGTATCCAAATACCACTCACCATCATCTCTTCTTTCTTCCTTAAGTGTCTTTGGATTTACTTTTTCTTCATTAAGAAAGATTACTTCATGCATAAAGACAGACTCATCAGCTCTCTCTGTCTCATAATCCTCTTGATCTTCATCTACCTTATTCAATTTTTCTAATCTTTTCTTTCTCTCAGGACAAACAGAAGCGAAGTGCCCTTTCTTATCACATCGAAAACAAACAATATTAGATCTATCTTTCTTCTCTTTGTTTCGATTTTGATTGTTTGTGTTTCGACCTCTTCCTTTTCCACGAGTCTGTCCATTGTACCGATCATATCTTGAGTAAAGTAGATCATCAAGCGACTCACTTTCTTCCTCGTCTGTTATTCTCTCTTCATAAGCTTTAAGACGTCCAACTATGTCTTCATACTCTGTTTTATTCAAGTCCAGAACCTGTTCCAAAGAAACAATAATGTGGATATATTTCTTTCTAGGCAAGCCATTAAGAAATCCCTTCACCATCTTTGATTCTTCAATGACTTCTCCCAGTGCTGATGATTTCGAAGCTAGTTTCGACATCTTTCCAACATAGTCATCTATCTTGTCTGAGTCTTTCATCTTCAATCTTTCAAACTCAGACATTAACGTTTGCAGCCTAGCTTCTCGTACTCTTTCAGCCCCCAAATTTCTTGCCTTAATAGCTTCCCACATCGCTTTTGGAGAGCTTTGTTCACCAATTTGTAAGATAAGATTCTCTGGAACAGACTGAAACAACAGTGTCGTGGCTAAGTGGTTCTTCTCCTCCACACTTGAGTCAGATTCAATTGACTCCTAGACTCTGTGTACTTGCAGAAATACCTCCATCCTCATTGGCCACATCGTATAATTTGTTGATGTAAGCATAGGACATACAACAACTGACGAAACTGACTCTTTCCTTACAGTCTTCACGTCATTGCCCATGTTTCAAAGCTTCTTCTTCTGTTTCACAGGAACATAATCTCCGCTCTGATACCAAATCAAGTTGCAATAACACTATCAATTACTTTAAGTTCTCTTTGTATTGATCAGAAAATATTGGCTCAAAACCAATCAATACACAAACAATATTGCTCGTTCTTGTGTATTACATGAACTCGTAATACTACCTCTTTATAGATCCTTTTCAAACCTAAAGAATCTATTGCAAATCATATCTAAACAGAAATATTAACCTCAAATCTATCTAGAAGCTTTGATCTTATCTTTTGCTTATTAGGCCTTATCTCTAAATTTTATACAACTTAATAAAGGTTTAACTTAGGCCTAACATTTGAATCCTAACCAACATATTTTGTATTCAGGAGCCCTCAAACCCTGGATAACACATTACTACTTTCCCAAATTCAAGCACTATGTACCACTGAACCATGCCCGCATGGGCAGAACCATTATTTTAAATGTTCAAACAACGATTTTGGAACTATAAAATGTAGACATTAATCACTTAAACCCTTTTGGGATTGAAAACACTTTGTTATTAAATTGTATGGAATCACAATAGCCCAATCAAGCGAAGCAAAGGAGATGAATCGATATTGACCTCACTTCTTGAGTTTGTAGTTGGAGGTAAGAAAATTAAAATCATTGGAAGCCTCAACTGTTTGACGAACAATTTTTTCAATACCGTATTTGAATTCAAACCCCAAATCTCTTAATTTCTTTGAAGAAATTATAGGCTTCATGCATTGTCTCTCTTCCTCCTCATCATCTACCCTATGACAACAGCAAAAATTCTTCAAACCTTTAGTCTCAAAAAGAAGAAGAATCGATATAAGCATTAAAGATTGAAAATTTTAGTAGAACTTACATTTGAACTTTACAAAGAAAATCATAAGAAAAGTGATGAAGCATCAAGTCATGCATGTCGATATTGTCAACACAACATATATATCGACCTTTAGCTTTTGGTTGTTCCATCAAAAACATATGAGCCCTACAAATATCTTCAATATGTACCAAAGCAATCGAACCCATTCTTTTGTTCACAGCTGATAATATCCCAAACAACTTTGAATCACCTGTGTTGTTATAATAAGATAAGTTTAACATTTTAAGTTATATATGATGATGTAAAACATTAGATACTTACCTGTAATTGGAGACAAGAGAACTTGAACGCTTGATGGGACAGAAGGAGTAAGAAATGGACCTGAAACAGTTGTTGTAATGACTGAAACAAGATCCATTCCTTTCTCATTTGCATATCTAAATGCTTCTTCCTCTGATACAAGCTTCGATAATACATAAATCTGTCACTCACACAAAGTCTAACTTGTTGATGATGCCAAAAATGTAATTGGAAATGATGTTAGTGAATGTTAATAGTACTAATTTTACCCATCCAGTTGCTTGTGTTTTTAGGACATGATCAACATAAGTCTTGCAACTCTCGTCCACAACAGATCTCATCCGTTCATTCTCATCTTTAGCAGTGAGGGTACTAATTGATGAAGTGAAAACAACTCTTTTGACTGATGTTGACTTTAAACAAGAATCAAGTACATTCCGTACGCCTTTTATTGCTGGATCTATGACTTCACTTTGAACATAACTCTCTGCCACTCAAATCCAAGAAAACCACATTTTCCGGTTATTAACGGTTTGAGCGACTAACCGGTTCAGGCAATGTGAAATGATTTTGAAAACGGTGCAACAAAACGGTCGTACCGAGGTTAACGTGATTTGATGAAGTATCAAACTCCATTGAAGCCGCCACATGAAAGACTCCGTCACAGCCTTTAACGGCGTCATCGAAGCTACCGTCATCTGTAAGATCCGCTCGGAATAATCTAAGCCGTTCATTCTCCTTCCATTTGGTTTTAAAATGTTGAGATTTTTCTGTCAAGAGGAACAACAATGACGACTTAAAATCCGAATTTAAGTCAAACATAACCAGTAAGTTCATACGTATTCACTTGATTCAAAAACAAAGCTTAGGATTTTGTTGTTTGATTGTATTTAACTAAGAGTATCAGTCTCCTACAAGAATTTTTCATTGAAAATCATATAACCTAAATAAGTTTTACAATAATAAAAAAAATTACCAAGATCTCTGAGTGTGGCATGAACAGTGTAACCTTGTTCGAGAAGAGACTTAACCAACCACGAACCAATGTATCCAGTTGCACCAGTCACGCAATACGTCGTCGTTTTTCTTTCCTCTCTTCCTTCCGATTCCATCATCTCTCTTCTTTCTTCTTCGTGATTTGTACAGTTTAAATTATTATATTTTGCTTGTAACGTAATAAGGTATTAAATTAGGTTTTCTTTCCTTCTGTGTTATTTTATTGTTTTTGTTTGTTTCATATGGGTTGGTGTCAATTCTTTTTCCATTTTTTCTGACAATTGGAAAACAACTAGACAAGAAAACTTTTCCTAGTTTTTTTTGGCATATTATTATATTTGGTAAATTTGGATTTTATTGCTACATTGGCTTTATTACACAATCATATTATATGATGCTCTGGACATTTAAGAAGATGAAGGGCAGTGGATTGAAACTGCTCAACCTAGTTATGATTACAAACTAGAATGATTACAATAATTTCTAGGAAACAAATTGTATTTTCTTGGAATATCTACGAGATTCTGTGAAAATGTTGCTTCAAATATAATTTATACACATGAATTATTGCAAATAACCGTTAGAAACTCCACTATCCATTGCATATACATAATTAGGTAAACTTTTCCTTGACACTTGAGCACTAACACTAGAACTCACTGGACCAGTAAAGTTCTAGGAAACTCGTGAAACGGCCAAGCGGCTCACATCAAATGAGAAGGTCTCATACGCTTCTAACAAACTGTTGGGCTAAGTTAGGCTGGGCTAGGCCGAGTCTAAACCCCAGCTTCATTCAATATTTTATTAATTAGAACATACAGTATATTATTTCATTACATCAATATCGCGAAGCATCCCTATTACTACCATAGAGGAAAAGCTGGGTTTTACATAGACACATATCCCTTCATGGCGACACCCTAAAAATAGACCCTTATCTTTTATATCCATTCATACGCATCACAAAATCTTTAATACTAAAGCTGAGCATAGAAACCATAATCAAAATATCGAACCAAAAATTCAGTTCCAGTTCCGGTTGAATTTCCAAAAATTAACCAATTTATTCCATAATTTAAATAACTTTAGTTCTCGGTTCGATAAGAACCAAATGTAGAACTGAAACTAATTCATTAATTAATTTTTATTTTTCCTAAGACTAGTTGGGCATAAAATCTAGAACCGAACCGAACCAAACTAAAAGGTTTCGGTTCGGTTTTGTGTACATTCTTTTGTATCAAAATGGTTATTTTAAATGTTTTTGTTTAAGATAACCATTTGGAACCGAAACCGATTGAGAACCAAAATTATTTTGGTTCTTCTTCGGTTCCAATTCAAGTATCCATTTGGAACTATAACCGAATATAACCGAACCGAAACCAAACCAAATTTTAGTAAGTATCAATTGGTTATCATATTTTAAGAACCGAACCGAAAAACCATATGTCCAGCCCTACCCAATACCCACCAAACCTATAGGATATTCATTATTCTTGGAGAATTTGTGACTGCAACACATCACAATTCAACAATAATGGAATTATTATCTTTAAAATCCGATTTAGAAAACTTTTTTTGTAAGAAATTTTTTTTTTCTTAATACAAAATCAATAAAATTCAATTCATAACATAAACACGATTATATAGAATTGTGAAATAATTATAGAAATAGGCATTTAACTATTTTACTAAAAGTTAGTGACCATCTCTAAATATAACGGTATTTAATGATTTACTAGATTAGAGCCGACCCTAAACTAACTAAAGCCCAACAACAAGTTTAGGTTTTGGACATCACTTCTCCGTCCAATATTATAAAAACATCATTTTATGGATATTTAAGTTTAATGAACATGCATGTGTTATTTAGCCTAATGGTAGGAGGTAAGTCTACTATAATCGGACGCACTTGCACACCCAAAAATCGAAGTCTGCCATCTACATTATATAGAAACTTGGCTAATGAACCAACCAATTGTAGTTCAATGTTGACAAAAAGAAAATTCAATGAGCATCACTTTTTTCTTTTTTACTTTAGGCATCAAGCCAAACAAAAAAGGTATTGGCCAAATCTGATTAGATAAGCCGATTTAGTGAGATTTTGTCTAAGTATAAACTTTTGAATTCCCTTGATCTAAACTATCCCTTTAATAAAATATTCGTTACATAATTCATTATTAGTTATTTTACCCTATATGTGTATGTGCCTAGGGCTATTACAATGAACATCTATACAAACTCTATGGTCTTTCACTTGTCACTGTTAATTTTGTTCCCCACCTTCTTTGGTTTTCAACAAAAGTCTTCTACCTTTCTTCTTCTTATTATATTCCAAATCTTCATCTTGCAACATATTCCTACAAACTTATCCTTTAATTATAATTGTCAACCATAGTAATATAATAATAAAAAGGGCCACTAACCCTAGCTAGAAAGCAAGGCTATGTTCGTGGAACTATCAATCTTTAAAGACTATTTACTTTTCTATACTCTTCTCAACATTTCGAGAATGCTTCTCATCACGCCAAAGCCAACAATATCAATGTTGGGTATGAAAAAGGATGGATCTATGGTCTACTAGCAATCACATAGAGATCATGTGTATCATTTAATAGCGAATCAATTACACAAAAACCACAGTCTCTTAAAGTTTTTGAAACAAAACACTTTCGAAATTAACTTAATTATTACGAATTTAAATGTAAGCATTTGAAAAAATCACAAATAGTATTTTTCAAAAATAAAAAACATAAAAAATGATTACACACATTCATTTATAAAAAAAAATTAGACAAAGAATCTAAATCTATCAAAAAACACTTTAACAACAAGATCATGTCATTTTAATTATTTTTGGATATAATTTATTTATAGTCTTGAAGAAATTATGAGGCTTTAATGGAAAATGGAATCCAACAAGACCCTAGCTAACCAGAAACTGGATCATGCTTGCAAGGTATATAGAAAATGATATGGAATCAAAGACACGTAATATCAATTTATATCTAAGAAAAGAAAAGAAAAAAGTTACTAATTAGAGGTCGTTGTTGATAGTGAAACTAGTGTTTGCTACGTGCATGGACCCATTGGTTATAATCATTGGGAACACGAATGAATAACGGGCTTCAAAGTTCTTATGACCTAAGACCCAAATCCACCATATCCCTCATGGATACTTACTTACACGACATTCTCAAATTTGATGCACTTAATTTTCTTCCAATATCTTGAATTTCCACTTGCTCATTTCATCTTGTATTTCTATAGACTAGTATTGATAATCTTAGGCCTTTTATTGCTTAATACTTGCTTAAGCATCCACAGAGACTTTCATTTGTTTGGTTCTACTTATAAGTGTTTTATTTTCGTTTGTGGAAGTATTTAATAAAGTGAAAATTTGTTTATTACAACTTCATATTAAAGTAACTAGTAACATTGGAAAGAAAAATATATCAATCAAGATAAATTGAAAGGAAAAAATTATCTGATTGGCTTTTAATAACTTTTACGGTCTAATCTATTATTTGTGTGATAATTATCTATATTAATGATATTTTCATTGTGCATGGAAGCATTATAAAAGTACAAATACAAGTATACATAAGATTATTTTTGGATCTTAAAAACATTAATAATTTTGCTATTTATTTTGTGCCCTAAATTTTTGCAAACTTTACTAAAAAGCTAAACTTAAACGAATTGATCACGAGAAATCATTTGCAATTAAAACACGTTTAGTTCATAAAACAACGTCATTTTTGTTAATTAGTTCGTTTAATGAAAACAACGAAACGACATCGTTTCATTAATAAAAAATAAAAATTAACTCATCGAGACTTAAATCAGAAATCGAATTGGGGATCTAAAAAACTAGGGTTCTTCATCTCTCAATCTTATTTTCTCTCTAATCTCTACGCGAAATAGAAAGAGAAAATAAGAGTAATTATTCCGGTTTGACAAGTTCATCCCACTGTGAATCTCCCTCAGGTGTCCCGACTAATTGCTGGTGAGGTAAGAGGATCGTGACCTTCACCTCAAAGACCACACAAAATCCATGTCAGCGATTCTACATGTGTTCGGTCGGATTGAAGGTGAGCTTTTGCAGTTTAATTTACGATATCTGTATAAATTGAGTTTAAATTTAGTGATTTTGTCGTTTGATAACATGATTTTACTCTTTTGTCAAATCCTATTATACTTATATGTCGGTTGTAGTATAATGTGTGTCAATCCAACTGGGAATGTAATTATCAATCGAGATGTAGTTAACTATTCTAATTCAAGCCAATCAAAGTAAGGTTTTTCTAACAATCTAATTCGAACTTTAGAATAAAAATAAACAAAGCAAGACAATTGTAAATGATTCAAACAAAACAATGAACAATAGTGTATAAAGTAAAATTAACGCAGGGTGAGAAAACAGGATCCTGAGGAGTGAGTTTCATGGGTCAACGTGACTCTTGAGCTAACTAGGCGCTTGATATCACTCAATATAGCTAATCTTTAGGCAACGAGAACACAAGTAATGAGTGTATTCTCGTGGTAAACAAACTCAAATAGACTACTAACTAGACCATATCGCCATAGGCGTATGATAATCTAGACGGAATGAACGAACAACTCACTTAGCGCCAATTCACACCTCAGACATTCGATCCCTCGAGCTGAGCATGTGAATCTTTGAAGTGGTTCAGTCAGAAGCTCTATCAAACACCCATCGGTGCTAGAGCGTCTCAGAACAAACCACAGTTGATCAGAATGAAGCTAGTGATGATAACACTAAATCAGAAAAGACTTTAATATCTCTAACCCTAAGCGACATAGGAAACCTAAACGCCACGCTGACCTAACTCATCCTCAGGAACCCTAGGTGACTACTCAGAATTCATTAATTTAACAACAAGGACGAAGTCAAAATTCGATTGCATAAATAAAGAACTCGAACAAGGTATGAAATCAACGCTGACCGTAAAACTAAATTGCATAAACGTAAACTCGAAATCAGAAGGTTGTGTTCAATTACAAAGTTCTAAGTTCGCCAGAAAACCAATTATAAAAACTAGCCGCCGAATTTTGCAACATGTAAGAATAATTATATTAAACTCTTAGTAAAACCCTAGATAAACTCAGTCCAATGTGCAGTGGATTTTAGATTCAGTCTGGCCCAATAATGAAAAGAGAAGTAGTGTACCCAAGCTGGCCTGCCGCAAGTGGACTCGAGTTAGCTCGAGTGTGGACACGAGCACTGACGTGTAGCTCGAGCTGGTGTGCAAGTGTACTTGAGCTGGGGCTCGAGTGTAGTTCGAGTCTTTGCGTCATAGGTGGACTCGATCTAGAGTTCGACAATAGCTCGAGCTGAGGCACTCCTCCTTGTTCAAAATGGACTCGATCATGCCCAGGGTCTGATGAGGCTTGATCTCATTCCAGGGTCCTCGTGTAGCTTCCAGTACCTGAAATCTCACAAAATGTAGTATCTATGCGGATGCATATGAATGTGTATGAATGAGACTATCTAGACTCCAACAAGATGATAGTAATGTGAATGTAATACATATCGAGTTAAATAATGCGTCTAACATCTTTTCATGTAGAGGGAGAAGGAAGAACACTTGTTTAAGTGGATGGATGAAGCTATTCTAAAAGAAGTAACAGATGTTGATGATAAATCAAAGAAAATTGTTGAAGATGTCATAGACCTGAAGAAGGATATGGTGGAAAAAATGGAACTTCAAAAGTTTTATATTGAGAAGATGAAGAAATGCCCACAATTTTGAAAGAGAACATGGTGGAATCGAATCATTCAACATTGAAGATTGTGGGTGTTATGGTTGTTGCTTTAAGGGCGTTATGGTTGTTGCTTTAAGCTCGATCATTTGGCTATTTGGAAAATTTTAAGTGATGTTGTGTCGTGGATGTATGTATAATTGTTGGTTATTTTTTAGAAATTTGAGACAATGATTATGGTTCTTGTTTAGGAATTGGATGCTAATTTGTTGCAATTCGAGAAAAAGATCATGCTTTTGGGTTGTCCTGTACTAAAACAATGATAATCAATAATTTATTGTAATGTTAATATGTGTTCTGTACTGAGAAATTATGTTACTTTTGTTAGCCAGCAACATAGAGATAACATAGCAAAAGTATTCTAATACGATTTGGATTTAAAAGTTTGAAAAGAAATAAATTAAGTGTTTTTAATTGATTTAGCCGTAACATAACCGTAACATAATGTGAAATGGATTTAAACCATCACATGTCCAAAAAATGCCGATAAGTTCGTACAAAAGCTAAACCCAATATGTCCAAAAAGTTAGCTTTTTCTCATGCGTAGCTTCTACTCATGCATGCTCTCTTGAGTTCCTCTTGGTGCTCTCAAAAGTGCAAGGAAGCTGGTCACAATTCAACTGAATGCAATAAATTGTATAACAAAACAATATTCCAAAAACAATAGTCATAGTACCTCAATTTGCTTACTCTTCTTAACCTTTAGAAATTTATTGCATTCAGTTGAATTGTGACCAGCTTCCTTGCACTTCTTGTAGTTCATAACCTTTCTTTTTCTTGAAAAATTCTGAAAGGCAGGGTCTACAACTTTACCATTTCTTTCTACCTGGCAAGTTTGGTGGTGTAAGTACAGTTATGAGGACATAGTCATTGGCCATCCAATACTTTGGACCTTTCACAGGGTTTAGTGCTTTATCATACCCCTGCCTACATACTTCGGTTTTGAAAATGGACTAACAAAGTCTTCTAAATTCATTCCACTATCGAGTATTACAACATAAGCATGATCACAAAGAATTCATGTAATCTGCCATTTTCTGCACGAGCAGTAACACCTCCTAACTGACAAGTTCACATGATGTGAATTTCTATAAAAAACAACCCAACCTCACCATGTGTACCTTTGGTAACAATATAACGCCTAACACTTTCTTTCTTCTTTTCTAAGATGTTTGCCGCATACTCAGTTATAGACCTCTTCCACTTAGTCATCCTTTTTATTTCTTGCTTTCGAATGGTCTCCATCAATGGCACTAACGACTTAGATTTTGCCTTGACTATCATGGCCTTGAAAAACTCAGTTGCATTGTTGTAATCATCTTCACAATAACCATCTAGCTTATACCAAGAACTACACCAAAATTTTGGATTCTCAAACATGAAAACATCATACAAACTCATGCTAGCACCTCAGATTTGATTGAGCTACTTTAGTAATCCACCCGATTATAGCTCCAAGCTAGTGGTCACATAAGTGCTTTAATTCACTTATTGCTTGGTAGTTTACCCTTCAAGTTCTCCATGATGTGTTTCACACACATCAAGTGTTCTACCCTAGGTAGTAGACGCTGAACAACATTTATAATCCCCTACAGTCACAAACGAGCAACAACTCATAAAAAACCAGAACTTTCTGAAACAACACAACACAACAAAATAACAGAAAGTTACAAACCTTTGAGCGGTCAAAAATGATAACATATTTGTCACCATTTTTGAGGTCTAAGTCTGACTTGAGTAGGTTCAAGAACCAATGCCAATTCTCAATGGTTTCATTCTGCACAACTGCTTATGCAATTGGATAGATTTGGTTGTTTGTATCATGTTCATTGGTTGTAAGAAGACAACCTTTCACATTATGCTTCAAAAAGGTACTATGAATGCCAATGATTGGCTGACAGAAGTATAAACTAGTCTTCATAGCTCCAAGGCAGACATACAGCAGACTGAAAACATCTTCTCCAACAGCGTTTGAGATGGCATTAACAATCACAGTTGACTTACTATTCAATCTCCTAAGCTCAGCTGCATATCCTCTAAGATGCGCATACTACTTATGGTATTCATCATCTAACCACTTCAGAGCAAGAAGTCTAGTTCTCTGACATTGGCCTATAGTGCTCGATATGTTCCAGTTTTCCATAATTTTAGCTTGGATCTCAAGTGACATCAAATTCGAGTTCACTCACAGTTTTCCATAAACAACCGAGCAATGCCAGGACTCTTCATCAACTTGCACTTTGCAGTATCAGAACAGATATGTGAATCATATTTTATCTTCACAACACACATACTAGTATCCTTCTTGATTGAGCAATACACCATCCACTTACACGCTTTCAACTGAGCACACATAAATTTCATTTTGTCTTTCTCCCACCTATCTTGCTTTATGCTCTTTTTATTCTTCAACGCATAAATAAAGACATCTTCCTTAAACTCAACCGCAATTATAAAACTTCTACCAATAGCCAACTTATCATCACTTGATAACCTAATCTTCCTATCCCTAGTAAATATTGGATCCTCATCAACCCAGCTTGATACATCTTGTTCAATTTCAAATTCAAACCTTTTTCTAAGACATCTTCTTGAGATTCTTCACTTATATTCCTTCTTTCTCCTTCGCCTCCCCCACCTTCTTTTGTTATGTCTTCTTTGTCTTCATTATATCTGGCTTCGTTATCACTGTTGGAACCACCACTATCGGAATTATCATCGTCGGAACCATCACCATCATAACCACACCATCTTCCATCTCGATCTCTTCTTCATACTATGTAGTCTTGATCTCTTCTTCAGAAGCCGTGAAATTTGGATCTTCTGGGTCATTATTTTCTTGCTCCGCAACAGGTATAGACGACAATCCCCAATTCCAAATTCTTAACTTTCTATTTTGATTACAAAGAATAAGGAGAATGTGAGAAGAAAA
>JAKUCM010008258.1:0-13814 GCA_023374145.1 Lepidium sativum
GAGAGAGAGAGACTTCCATCATGACGATATTCGGTTAAATCAGGATATCACTTAGCAGAACGACTATTCGATAACGAACTTTTTCAGTGGGGCCGAAGTTTTGAGGTCCTGTATAGTAATATTTGGAAGTTGGATTGCCCAAACAAAATTAAACATTTCATCTGGCAAACTATGTCTGGATGCATTGCTGTTAGTAAATATATTGCCCAGAGAGGACTTAATTGTGATATGCGGTGCAGACGATGTGATGAGGAACAAGAGTCGGTTAATCACGCTCTGTTTCTTTGTCCACCGGCTCTCCAGGTTTGGGCGTTATCATGCATTCCATCGGCACCAAATGTCTTTCCGGGTGCGTCTATTTGGTTTAACTTGGATTATTTGTTTCGGATGACGAAGGTTAGGAACGAATGGCAATTATTCTCTTGGATTTTAGGCAGATCTGGAAAGCACGGAATGCTTTCTGTTTCTCTGGTAAAATTGTGGACCCACTGAAGGTGTTAGATGTTGCCGTGTCTGAACATGCAGAATGGTCAGGGGCAAATTTAGGGGGATCCACCTGTCGTGGCAATTACTCCACTAGGGATCATGTCAGGAAATCAGCGCTAGTTTTCTCTACCACAGCTAATTTGCAGTTCACATGCTTTAAATGCTTTGTGGACGCGTCCTGGAAGGACACCGACCGCTATTCTGGTTTAGGTTGGTATTGCTTCTCAGATTCAGTGGGTGGAGAACGGATGGGAGCTAAAGGTGTGTCAAGGAGTCTTTCAGCCATACATGCGGAGGTGGAAGCGGTGTTATGGGCGATAGAATCTTTGGTGCTTCTTCAAGTTTCTGAAGTTGAGGTTTCGACAGATTGTGAGACGGTGGTTCAGATCTTTGATCACCCCTGATGATTTGCCTGCTTTCAGTCCATACCAGGAGGCGTTTATGCGGGTTTGCTCATCCTTCTTAGTCTTCTCATTGTCAGTCATCCCAAGAGCGATCAATCACAAAGCGGACGCTCTGGCTAGGCGGGCCAGAGAATTCCTTTTTGATCGGTGATCCATCGTTTTTACCTCTGTCTCTTATTATGCCGTTGTCAAAAAAATTATATATATATTTTATTTTATTTTCTTTTGTTGATAATTAAATAGCAATAACACAATTTACCATCCAAATTCTAAGGTTGTGTCGAAATCGAAAGTCTAGATTGATATGGGTTCGACACTTTACTTTTTTTTTGTCAAATAGTTTACTAGCTTTTAAATCTCGCTCTTACAACGACAGATAAGGAGTTCGATCTCTATATCTTGAAGATTTATAAAATAATTATACCACGGGGCCACTTGTTATCGGTACTTTACTTAAATAGTTAAATCTTTATAACTATCATATTTAAAATATTTGTATTATTATATTACATACGGTTAATAATTACATATATCATTATATTATTACTTTTAGCTTTTTCTTTCCGCTCTACTTGTTTTTTATATATAATATAAATATCATATCTAATGAACTATACATTTTTGCTTTCTGCTAAATTTGATTATATCAAAGTTCTCAGGTGGTACGACAATAGCTAAATGATTTCTCCACGTAATTTTATTTCTCTGAAATTTATAAAATTATATTATTATTTTATTACAAAACCCATTCATTTATAAATCTATGTCTAACAGATTATTGTCTGCACAACACACTCTCTCCCAATTACAAATATCGAAACTTTCAGTGACGGAGACCGAAATTGGATAGTACCACTCACTGGCCGTGATTTCGACAAAACCCCGAATTTTTTCATTTTCCGGCGAACGGAATCTGAATTCTCCGGCTAACCGGAGATGAAGTTCATGGAATTAGGGTGTCGACCTGACACATTCTACACTGTGGAAGCTGTTAGGTAAAGTAGAACTAATCGTCTCTCTCAGAAGTTTTGATTTTTTGGGATAAATTGTGATCTTTCTATGAATTTTCAGGTCTGTGTCTTCTGATTTATTGAATGATCTTATAATTCAAGTCAAATCCACCAAATATCTTCTTCACAAGGTAAAAGATTCACTTTTTTTTGTCTCATAAAATTTTAAAGTTTTGGTTTTTGATTTTTGTTGTCTTATGCAATTATAGTTTCCAATGGTATCAAAATGCTTACGTTTAAAGAACTTAGTCTCTTCACAATCACTAGAACCTGGAACTTCACAAGAACAACAACAAGTGATTCAACTTGTTGATTTTCCTGGCGAAACTGAAGCTTTTGAGCTCTGTGCTAAGTTCTGTTACGGCATTACAATCACTGTCTCTGCTCAAAACGTAGTCGCGGTGCGATGTGCAGCTGATTATCTCGGAATGACTGAAGAAGCTGAGCTTGGTGAGACTGAGAATCTAGTCGAACGACTCGAACTTTTCTTGACTTCTTGTATCTTCAAGAGTTATAGAGACTCTTTTGTTACAATTCAAACCACTAAGTTGTTACCATTATGGTCTGAGGAGCTTGGGATCACGAATAGATGCATTGAGGCTATTGCAAACTGTGTAGCTTTATCTCCTGGTGAGGAATTTTCGTCTCAGTTGGAGACTGGTTTGTTGAGAAACCGGTCAAGGAGAAGAAGAGATGAAAGCTTGTGTAATGGTGGAGGAAGTAAAGCAGAGAATTCACGGTGGTGGGGAGAAGATTTAGCTGATTTGAGTTTAGATCTTTACAGGAGAACAATGATGGCAATAGAATCATCAAACCGGAAGATATGTCCCCGGTTAATTGGAAATGCACTTAGGATCTATGCATCTAAATGGCTACAGAGTATTGGAGAAAGCTCTGCAGATTCAAATCTGATTTTGGAATCAATTATTTCTCTTTTACCAGCGGAAACATCTGCTGTTCCTTGCAGTTTCTTGCTTCGGTTACTAAAAATGGCAAATGGTCTAAATGTTTCGCCTTCTTCGAAAATGGACCTCGCAATCAAAGCCGGGAACCAACTAGATAAGGCAACTGTCAGCGAGCTGTTGATACCCTTATCTGATAAGTCAGGTATGTTATATGATGTGGATGTTGTAATGATGATGGTAAAGCAGTTTCTATCTCAGCTCAGTTCTGAGATAAGGCCAGCAATAACAAGAACTGTACATAGGAGGTCTCGTTCCGAGGAAAACATCAATTTTGAAGAGATACAAGAGATTAGAAGATCTCTGTGTACTGCTTCTTCTTCTCCTCCATTGTTAAGTAAAGTAGCAAAGCTTGTTGATTCATATCTTCAAGAGATTGCTAGAGATGTGAACTTAACAGTGTCAAAGTTTGTCGAATTGGCTAAATCGATACCGGATTTTTCAAGGATCTGTCACGACGACTTATACAAAGCGGTTGATATCTATCTTCAGGTAAACTGAAAACAAGAAGTTGTTGAACTTGCTGCTCAGGTTCTCTCTGTATCCATCAACATACACTGAGAAGCATCTCACATTCTCCATGTATTGCAGGTTCATCAGAAGATTGGAAAGTGTGAGAGAAAGAAGTTATGTAGAATCTTGGACTGCAAGAAACTTTCATTAGAGACATGTAAGAAGGCTGCACAGAACGAGCTACTTCCATTGAGAGTAATTGTACAAATCCTCTTTGTCGAGCAAGCACGAGTCGCGATAGCTACAACAACGAACAATATAACCTCAAACCGAACAGCAGTTTTGAGAAGAAGCTTTACAACCAGAAGAGACGAAAGAGTGGAAGAAGAAGAAGTAGAAGAAGAAGAAGATGAAATTAAACCAAACAGAGGATTTCAGAGCACTCCTTCGAGAATTATGGCGTTTTGTTCAATCCCAAGATATCCAAGGAAGATGTTCTGCAAATTGTTGTCGATGAGTAGAAGTTTAACCCAACGGATCTAATAAGTATTGGTGGTGTGATTCTTTTTCTATTGCTTTCTTGTTGCTCAAGTCAAGTGTTCGTCTCTGTGAAGCTTATTTGGTTCTGAAAAATTCATTTGTTACTTGAAATTTGTATAATTCAACTATAAAGAAAATATATATAATTTTTATTTGATGCATTTAATGTCAGAAGTAAGTCGTGCTCCAAATTTTGGTTCAGATATTAAAACTTTAGATTAAATGAAAATATAAGAGAAATCAGAGTTGATGATACAAGTGCAAGTCTCGAGACTTGTTATCTTTAGCAGCAGCAGAAGCTCCAATGGTCTGAGTAACTCCAGAAACAAGATTAGTAACAATGGAAGTTCCCCAATAAACCCAACTTGTATCTCCATGTCTCTCAGCTTCAACGCCAATCCTCTGTTCCTCCTCATAAACTCTATAACTGCTTCAGCTCCTTGTTTAGCCACTTCTTGAGACGGTATCTCAAGCGGGTTCTGATCCAAGTTCAGTTTCTCAAGCTTCATTAGATTGTTCCCAGTCACATTAAGGATCCTTAGGTTAAGTAACACTCCTATCGAGTCAGGAAGAGATTCAATAGAATAAGAAGATACATCGAAGGAAATGATTCAGTTATGGTAGGAAATGATTCCGTTATGGTAGGAAATGGAGACTTTCTGCCAATTACTCATATGGGTTCCATAGCTCTGCCAACTCTCACACGTATATTACCTCTTAATGATGTTAGTATGTCTTGAAATTGCTAAATCATTTCTGTCAGTATCTAAGGCAACATATGACTTTCCTTGCTCCTTTACATTTGACTCTAACTCTATGATTGTTGAGGACACTCAAACCAATCAGCTTTAGCAAGGGAAGCAA
The DNA here is from genome assembly GCA_023374145.1 of Lepidium sativum. Lineage (NCBI taxonomy): Eukaryota > Viridiplantae > Streptophyta > Magnoliopsida > Brassicales > Brassicaceae > Lepidium > Lepidium sativum. The sequence goes on from JAKUCM010008258.1 coordinate 4,720, forward strand.
GGATAAAGGGCTTTACAGATTGGAGAACCGTCAGTTTATATCTTTTTACTCAACAAGACAACAAGTTACCAGTGATTCGATTTGGCATCTTCGGCTTGGTCATCCCAATCATCAAGTTCTTCAACACATATCTGCATCTAAAGCTATTGCCATCAACAAAATGTCTCAATCCTTATGTGAGTTTTGTCAACTCGAAAAGTCTTCCAGACTCTCTTTCTTAAAGTCAAATTTTCAAGTTTCTAGGATTCTTGAGAGGTTACATTGTGATGTTTGGGGACCCTCGCCTATTTTGCCAGAACAAGGATTCAAATATTATGTCATTTTCGTTGATAATTTCTCACGGTTCTCTTGGTTTTATCTTCTCAAATTGAAGTCTGATGTTTTTGCCATATTTAAACTGTTTCAACATCTTGTAGAAAATCGATATGGGTGTAAGATCCACATCTTTCAAAGTGATGGAGGTGGAGAATTTGTAAACAAACAAATGCGCAGCCACTTCGAGTCATGCGGTATCAAACACTATCTCTCTTGTCCTCACACCCCTCAGCAAAATGAAATTGTTGAGAGGAAGCACCGACACATTACTGAGCTTGGTATGTCCATGCTGTTTCAAGGAAACGTCTCACACTCTCTCTAGGTTGAAGCATTTTTCACAGCAAATTTTCTGATCAATCTACTTCCATCCTCTATTCATGACAAGATGATAAGTCCTTTTGAAATGATTAATGATCAAGCTCCGGTTTATTCAGCTCCTCTCTGTTCAACTCTCTTAGCCAATATTTTCGAATGAAATATATGGGTGATCTGCAATATTTCTTGGGCATTCAATCCCACTACACTTCGCCAGGTCTCTTTCTAAGTCAAGAAAAGTATGCTACTGACCTTCTCACAACTGCCGGAATGCTCAATTGCCAGCCTATGCCCACTCCGCTTCCACTTTAGCTTGATCGAACACCTCATCAAGATGAACTCTTCTCCGATCCTACTTTTTTTAGGAGCTTAGCCAGCAAACTGCAATACCTCACTCTCACACGGCTTGACATTCAATTTGCAGTTAACTTCATATGTCAGAAAATGCATCAACCTTCTGTATCTGATTTCAATCTTCTCAAAAGAGTGCTCCGGTATCTTAAAGGCACCATTAATATGGGTTTACAATTTGCATCAAACACATATTCAACACTAGGAGCTTACTGTGATAGTGATTGGGATGGATGTCGTGACGCTCGTCGCTCCACAGGTGGATTTTTCACCTTTCTCGGATCCAACATCATATCCCGGTCAGCTAAACGTCAGCCAACCGTTTCTCGGTCTTCCACCGAAGCCGAATATCGAGCCCTCTCCGATACAACTGCAGAATTGACATGGATCTTTACTCTTCTACACACGATGGACCATACTCAATCGAACCCACCAGAACTTTACTGTGATAACTTGTCCGCCGTTCATCTCTCTGCCAATCCGGTCCTTCATAATCGAACAAAACACTTTGCCACACACTACCACTATGTTCGCGAACAAGTCGTCTTGGATACGCTTCTCATCCGACACATCCCTTCTTCTACCTAGCAGTTGACCGACATTTTTACCAAGTACTTTGCCTCGCCGCATCTTCACGTTCTTGCGATACAAACTCGGTATGACCCATGAAGAATTATCAAACACAAAACAAGCACAAAGGGCAAAAATAAGGTTGACATCTTGACTCTGCAAATTATAGCATTGGAAAATCGCTTTCAGGACATTGATGAACGAGACTAGCTTAAAACTTTCTTATTAACCGCTGAGTCTTTCTTTGTCTCCACACTTTATGTAACTTAAACGAAATCAATCAGAGAAGAGTATCTTTGAAACTCTTTTTTCATCTTCCTCCTTTTTACTTTCAATAATAACTCATAACCCCGACTTTCCTAATTACTAGGAGAGATACAAAACTCGAGATGGCTCTGACTTCATTCTCAGACATTAAACACAAGTAATTCAATATACGAAGAGCTTAGATAGCCTAAATACCTAATTTCGTGTCACATAGCCTAATTATTTCTAATGAAAAATAGTCCCTATAAATGTAGTCTCCTACCTAAAAATATCTAAAAATTTCTCAAAACTCACACGTCCCTATTTAGGTTATTACATCAACAGATTTCGATTTTCCACAGACCAAGACCTCAAATTTGTTTTTTGGATATAAATCGTACTTGGTGTCTTCTTTTCCCTCACCCAACTAAAATTCATGATTTTAATCTTTTCTGTATCTTAAAAACTAAGTCATATATGTACTTCTCTTCACCAGCTGTATTTTGGGACCCAATTTTAATTTAAATCGAATCTTATCATCATCACTATCATCTCTTCTTCTTTAATTCCCAACATTCTTAATCTTCTATTTTTATCTTTTTGTCTTTCTCCTTGATTTTTTTCCGAGCTTATCCCATTTCGAATTTCGCCTACCAAATAAAAAAAAAACATCATAATATATCAGAGAAATGACAAGGTCAGTATATCACATACCATAAAAATTCATAAACACGAATTGAGTTTGGACTTTTATACCAATTCTGAAATCGAATTCTGATGGAAAAACATTCAACCATTTGATCTAAAAAAATTATTTCTCCACCTCAGCGAAAATTACCTGAAAATAACAAAGAATTGTTATGTATAATGTTAGTACAATATACCCTGAAGATAAAACTTAAACAACAACAAAAGTTTAAATCAGAAATAAACGGTAACGGAGAAAGCTGAAACAGAATGTCGTAAAGGAGGAGTGCATAACACGGGTAGACACGTGGCGAACGGTTATGGGAGAAAATGTAACGGCAATGAACGGAGTGACGATAAGATAACGGAGAAAAAAAGAAAGAAATTAAACGAACTCACCAATTCACAAAAAATAAAAAGCTTTGGGAGGATTTCATTAATGGCGACGATCATCATCGTAACTAAGAGGAAGAAGATCTCGTTACATTTTTTTTAAAAACGATTCAACTTTTTTTTTTTAATGTATATTCGATTCTTCACATTTTTGTTCTGATTCATCGAGCTTAGTGTTATTGCCAATGATCGCCGTTGTGAACAAGGTAGATGTTTCTCGAATTACGGTGAACATAACAACCGTAACAAGGATTCTTCGCCGTCAATCTCGGTGGTGACGGAGGAAGCGGAGGTTTCGACAACGACGGAGATCTAGGACTTGATGAAGTAGACGAAGTTGTAGAAGATAATGATGTGGTGGTGGATGATGGTAAAGCTAACGGAGGAGGTGAAATCGTTGATTTTCTAGATCCGCCGGATTTCGGTGGATTTAAGAAGACTCTGATCTTCATCTGCGACTGAGAAGACGAAGAAACAAGATCGTATTCTTCAATTAGATTCATCAGATCTTCATCGGAAGTAATTGAAACAAGCGCATCAAGATCTTCCGTCGGAAGTTGACATCGGATAATTACAGTTGTAAATCCGCCGCACATCTCCGCCATCTTCGACGCTAAGTCTGTTAACACGCACCACACGCGCGGCCTTAATTTTGGCTCTCTCATTCGATTTTTGAAATTTCAAAATCAAAAGAGCGATCGAGTAAGAGAGATAGAGATAGAGAGAGAGAACTAACCGGAAAACGAAATTGAACGAGGAACGGCGAGGACGCGAGTGTGACCGCCGTTGTAACGGAGTTTTCCGTCGGGATAACGAGGTAGAATTTTCCCGCCATAGCTACAGAGGAATTTGATTGTGGAGTTCATCGGAGAAACAACCATAACTGAAAGAGAAGAGAGAATATTCGAAAAAAGGAAGAAGAAGAGTAAAAGATAGTTTGTTGTTGGTTTGTCTGTGCAAGCCAAGTAAATTGTTGAGTTAAGAGCGTATTTATAGGGATTTGTTGAATGTGAAATAAATTAGGGAGAATGAGGGTAAAATCGTCATTTTGGTGGACCTATTAGGTTACGTAGCAATAATCTTCTTTTATTTTTCCTTTTCTATAATGGAAAAGAAAAATACGAAAAAGATAATGAGACTTTTTAACTTTTTCTATGGAGTTATAAATTCTATGAATGAATGATATATATTAGTATTTTTATCCAAGTTCATTTGAATAGAACAAGTATCCGTATTTAATTTCTTTTGAATTTTATGTATTTCGTTTATAATTGGGTCTTTGTAATTGCTAAAATTAATTGGTTTTTGTTACTGTATAAAATATATATATATATATATGCTTGAATGAGTTTCATAATTGCTAAGTATCTACAACAAATCAGAAAATCAAAAGAAAATTTGCATCCTAAAAACAATATTTTATGAAGGCTTATAGATCAATATATAGATCAAATTTTATGAATTTAATAGTTATCTTTTTTGATAATAAAAATAGTTAACATCTAAGTAAGATTTGAAAGTGCCGAGGACAGGTGGTCCAATGGTGTATTCAGTTTACAAATTCTCAAGACAGCAGAGATTGAACTCCCTACCTGTAGTAATAGGAAGGGATTTAAAAGCCAGTATGCTAGTTGACAAAAAAAAAACTAAGATTTAAAAGTGTAAATGATTCTTAGTTTAATGGTCGGCAATAAATTTATTTAAAACAACTTATTTACATAATCAGAAATCAAATCATCTATTTACATTATATTAAAATTTGATTATTAGGCGGATCAATTCGATAAATTTATCGTTTACAAAAAAAACTAGGACTTGAAAGTAAAAGTTCTATATTGAACTAGTGGATACTGTTCCCAACTATTGTGAACAAACTTGACAAAGATTGACAAATATATAAAGAAAACTCTAATTTATTCATTACGAATAAAATAAAATAAAAAGGAAAAAGAGAATTATTAGGACCCACATCACGTGGGCCACGCATGAAGATGGTCCATAAAAGTTGCATGGCCGTAATGCAAAAGCCCATTCAACTATATTTTCATCATCTATAAATAGTGTGCCATACACAATTACATAATTTATAATAACTCAAAACATTTTAACTACGAAAATATAGATTAAATTTATAAATTACTTCTAGAAACTAAAAAAATAATCCAACTATATATAAAGATAATGCTCATGTAATATAATCTTCAAGTAGATATAAAGATGAGTAGCAAAAAGAAAGAGATTTACTCCATAAAACTATAAAAGTGAACAAACAAAATTTAAGGTGTTACATCAACGTTATCCAATCATACTATTATGAAATATATAATAAAATATCGAATATTCTTTTGGAAATATGCTTTTTTCCCTAATATACATACTTTTATTATTTGTATAATATCCGAAAATTATAAACGATAATGATGTGTATGTGTATCAGTATAGCCATCTATATGTCCTTTTTTCGTCAGCCCGATCCATATGTCTAATTATTTTAATTGGTCCTACTTTTCATAAATATAAACATATAACAATATCTTTAGTTTTAAAATACGAATATATAAATTTATAAAGTGTAAGATATCGTGTGGCCGTGTACTATGAATTATCATCAAGTTAATGTGATTAAATTGTGATAAGGATATTAAATGCCACTTGATCTGGTCCATTTGATAATAATGTCAAGAAAATGTAATTGAGGAGTCTTATCTATAATTCTCTGAATCATGAATAATAAAACATTTTGAGTCAAGTGTTTTCAATTAAATAGTTAAAGATTTATGTTTAAACTCTACACATTTACGTAATATAAATTTTAAATAAAAATGTAATATTATAGATATTTTTGTTAACAAATAACAATTAAATTAATAAAGTTTAATTTATAATTTAAATTTTTTAATTAGAGAATAGTAAAATTCAAATTCATTATCTGATACTTAGCTAAATAAGAATTAAATCAACTAAATCACATATTTTTTAGTAATATATTTAAATTACATAAACAATTTGGTTATTTTGTTATAGATTATAAAACATTTGTGTCTCACCCAGAACCGGCTTAGAGGGCAAGCAGGTGAAGCGGCCGCTTGGAGCAACCATTTTTAAGGGCATATATTTTATAAAAAAATTTTAGTTATATATATATATATATATCTATTAATATGGATAAACTTTAGTTTGTAGGTCTTTTAAGTAAGAATAATATTAGTTGGTTCTTTTAGATAAAATAATTATTAGAAGACTTCTTAATAATTGTTAAATCTTATGTTAGAAATTTTTTTAATTAAACCTAAGGAAGATGAATAGTCGACGACTCTCTCGTGAAAGATCTCATCTTGCTTTTGGCTTCTTGCTACATATTATTCTCGAGATGATTGCTGAGTTTGATGCAGTGATGAGGGAGCATGTTAGACGAATTAAGAAGAAGGAAATATACGCCCATTACCTTAGTCACACAATTCAGAATGAGATTAAAGTTATGATCATAAAAAAGATCTATGATTCGAAGTATTTCTCCATAATTTTTGATTGCAATCCGGATATTAGCCACAAAGAGCAAATGACTTTGGTTATCCGATGTGTGGATGTCTCTACAATGTCAACCAAGATCGAGGAATTTTTTTTTGACATTTTTGATTGTCAAAGATGAATTAGGCGAAGGGCTTTTTGCTTCACTCCAAGATGTATTGGTTGGACTAGAGTTAGACATTGGTGATGTGAGAGGAAATGGATACGACAATGGATCCAATATGAAAGGAAAGAACAAGGGAGTTCAAAAGATGTTGTTAGAAATTAAACCAAGGGCATTCTTCACACCATGTGGTTGTCACAGTCTTAATCTTGTGCTATATGATATAGCATCTTCTTCCACAAAAGTTGTGTCTTTTTTTGGAATCGTTCAAATGATATATTGCTTATTTTCTTCATCAACAAATAGGTGGAACATTTTGACAGAGATGGTTAAAGGACTAACCCTTCAATCTTTGTCTCAGACACGATGGGAAAGTCATGTTGAAAGTGTCAGAGCAATAAGGTTTCAAGCCTTATAAATCAGAGAAGCATTACTTTACTTGGCTGAAACACGAAGTAATGCTGAATCCTTTGCTCTAAGTGAAACACATGGAATTGGAGGTTTTGAGTTTTTGTTTGGTATGCTTATTTGGTATGACCTTCTTTTTGTTTCAACACAGTAAGCAAGAGTCTGCAATCAGAAAACATTGATATAGATGCTGCTATTCACCACTTGAAAGGGTTTGTGTCATATTTTCAAAAATATCGGGAGACAGGTTTTGAGGAAGCAAAGGTTAAGGCTAAGAAAATTGCAGCTGATATGGAGATTAAGCTGAGTTTCCTGTGAAAAAAGCGTATTGTTAAAAGGAAAAAACACTATGATGAAGACACAGAGATTGTTGATGAAAATGTGTTATTAACACCGGAGGAGAGCTTCAAGATTAATTACTTCAACACAATCATGGATCAAGCTCTAGTTTCTCTGGAATCCAGGTTTGAACAATTACAAAGGTATGAACAAACTTTTGAGTTTTTGTTTGATTTTAGAAGACTATCAGCCGCAAGTGAGGACAGTTTGAAGGCATCATGTTTGAACTTGGGAGCTTCTTTAAAAAATGGTACGTATTCAGACATTGTTGGTGATGATTTGTTTATGGAAATAAAGATTCTCCGAGAATCTTTACCAATGGAAGTTCAGAAGCCTATTGAAGTGTTTCATTTTTTGGAAAAGATGGAGGATTGTTATCAGAACACTGAAGTTGCTTATCGTACATTATTGACTATTCCGATATTAGTCGCCACCGCTGAAAGAAGTTTTTCAAAGTTGAAGCTTTATTTGTGGTCTACCATGTCACAAAAGAGATTGAATGAGTTGGTTTTGTTGTCGATTAAGACAACTATGGTTGAACAACTTGACTATTCAAGTTTAATGAGCGATTTGGCAGGAAAAAATGCAAAAATAACTTTATTTCAATAAAAAAATTTTATTTTTTTTCTTTATATAAACAGTTTATGAAATTGTATTATCTAATTTTAACATATGTTTTTTTTATATTTAATTTTGAATAAAAGGGCATATTTTTTAATTCGCTTAGGATGGTTCAAATCGTTCCTCCGATATTGCTCCCACCCATTCTCTTTTTTCCACGTTTCCCACCAATATTTAATCTTTAAATTACAGTATATTTTCGAAACTCCATAATTTTATAAAATGATTTTTATGTTATATTTATGATGTTCTTAAGAGAATGTACATTTCTCTACGCTGTGATAATTTGGGACCGTTATCACAAACACAGTCAATTAAAAAGAGCTAATGTATACGTTAGGAGAAATTTTATTAAACATATTAATTTTGTAAATTATTTTTATTGTGGTAAATGACTGTATTATTTCTATAATTTCGCAATATTATGTGCATGGAAATAATAGCAAACTTGACGAATATATATATATATATATATATATAATTTTAGTAATTTAAAAATTTTAACTAATATATGTGGACTGAATTTTCGTCTAGTTAAAGACAATTAAGCAATTCTAATACGTGGAAATTTCTGACTCGACCAAACTTTTGTCCGGAAAACATTCGTCTCGTCTTAAGAATTAACCTTAAGAACCACGAAACTACTAGATAAAACTTAAATCTTATTCGAATTATATAAGTCGCATTGATAATTTCTTACATTAGCTTCCAAAACTTTCTGGAAGGATTCTTTTCTTTTAAGGATCTGTTATCATTCATTATAACTACCTTACGTTATCTTATGATATGAATAACTTTTTTAATCCTTGATTATGACATTTACACCCACTCTTTTATAAGTCTGAATCACTTGTAATTTAATAAAAATATTTTTTTTTCTGCGAAATAATTTTATTCAAGCTCGACAGTATGATATGTTTTGTTATATTTGGATGAAAAAACAATCTGGATTTGATATATATAAAATTATGGGAAAATCAGTTTGATCAAATGCTTAACGCATATCTCGACATTATTTCTACTTCACGTAGATATTGAATCGTATAAAATAGAGTTTAGAGTTTAGATTATACACCGAACCAATCAATTTAATTGTTAACATACTAAAAAACAAAAAAACTATAATATATATATATATGTATATATCAAATTTTTTTTGAAGATGTAATCGTATATATAATCTGTAAGCTAATTGGAGAAAAATTGACCTCTCTCTCTC
>JAKUCM010008259.1:0-12216 GCA_023374145.1 Lepidium sativum
ATTAGAAAGAGTTTCTCAAACTAAGTTCTTATTTTAATAGTTTTGTTCTTTCGAGTATTCTTCTCTCCTAATCATAAGACAAACACTCAATTCGATAGAATAAAAGTGTTTGACTATAAATTTTGAGGTATAATTCCTCTCATAATATATTTTATGCTGACAAAAGAAATTATAATTTAAATTAAAATGTATTCGATGTAAATGTTTGCGGCGGTGCAATTATTAAAATTGTAATCATTTGATGTTTGTGGGTAATCCACACTAAAATAAATTATTATTTGTATGTTTTTTCATATTCTATTGATTAGATTACATACAGATATTCATATTCGTCGACATACACAATAATTGCTTTCTCTTCTTTTTTTCTAATTTTCTTTTTGGGTTATCAAAATTGAATGGATGATATCATCTTGTCTAAATTTTACAAGTGTTAATTTATATGTTATTAGAAAATATAAATTGTGAATTAACCCAAGAACTGTGGTTTTACACAAAAAAGAACAAATGTTTACTTTTTCTTTACTTCGTTCAATTAAAAATTGTTAACAAATGACACGTGGACGGTGGATGTGGAGTCTTTGACTCAGCAAACGAAGTGACAAATGATTGAAATCAAAAAGAGACAAAAGCATAATTAAAATTGAATATTGGTTTGGTCCTTTAGAGACACAAAACAAATACAGAGACGAGTCACTGTGTAATCTTCAGTGTATTTTTTGGGTTTTTTTAAGGCTGAAGTTGAAACATCACAGAAGTCTCTGATTCTCTTTAAATGAAATGGTCAGAGACAATATTGGAGTTTGGGTCCATAACTTGAACAGCAAGTTATCTCTCTGCTCCATCATTTCTTCTTCTATTGGTTAGAGTAAAAAGCAACCTCGATGGTCAGAAGTTTTAGTAAAATATCAAAAGCACACGCCATCAGAGATTCTGCAACACAAACATGAACATCACTAAAAACTAGACAGAGACATTGGCTTTAATCTCTAAGCTCTCTCTCTCTTTTTCTTATCCGAACCTAAGAGATTCGTTGCAGACAAGACATGAAGACAGTATAGAATATTGTGTTCTCTTGCTCTTTTTGCTCACTCTCTCTGTTGCGTGTAGCTTTTGTTTGGATAAGAGAAGGTTTAGAGAAGTAAGAAAATGGTTCCTTGTAATTACTTGTCATGGAAGAAAAGAGTTTACAAATGGTTGACTTGGTTCAATACTAAAACAAGATGATATTATCATCAACCTTGATGTGGTGGTGGAGGAGGCATAGACATGTGATGGTGTTGGTATTGTTGTTGTTGTGGTGGTGGTCCACCTTGTTGCTGCATATGTTGTGGTGGCCATCCTTGTTGGTGCATTCCCATGGCTTGAGGTGGTGGTGGTGGCCTTGGACCACCATAGCCTTGCTGGTTATGAAGAAACTGAGGAGGTGGTGGAGGCGGCATACCTTGAGGAGGACGGAATTGCATAGGCGGTGGTAAGCCATGTTGTGGTTGATTTGGCCAAGCTGGTGGCTGAGTTTGGTAGGCTTGTGGAGGTGGTGGCGGTGGAGGACGAAGGACTGGGACTGGGACAGGTTGCATGTTACCATTGGAAAATGGACGTGGTAGACCATTTGCCTGAGGAGCATTGTGCTGCGTTGGTGGGCCGCTTGCAAACAGTGTATGGGGTCTGCTTCTCTGGGAACTTGGATTTGTGGCAGCCAAAAGCCTCTCTGCAGTTCACAAATGTAATGTGTTTTTTGTAACATTGACCGAGAGAAACTGAATCTATTAGTTTAAAAACAAAGACGAGTATGAAGAGCCTCCTAACCTGCTGGAGTACCATGGCGCTCTCCTTTGGTGTCTTTCTTGTATGCGTAAGAAACTGTTATTTGACGATTACAGAGATATTGTCCAGTCATTGCCTGCAACAGTCAGAGAAAGATTAGAGGAATATACTATCATTCGATTAGTTGATCAGAGACGTTAAGTGTGTGAAATATGTTGGACTCGTTCTTGGAAGCAAGTTCAAAGCAGCGAGAGTTGTGAAAGAAGCGGAGAATTACCTCAATAGCAGCATCAGATGCCTCAAAAGAGTCATAGCTGATGAAACCAAAACCTCGCGAGTTTCCAGTATCGGGATCTCTCATTATCTGAAATGAAAGTTTCTATAATCAGAGTCTAAATCGAAAGGCTATTCCTTTTATGCAGCGGAATGAGAATTATAGCTTCGGTGACAGGAGATAGTTAAAGTGATCAAGAATCCTGGATACAATCTACTAAAATAGAGACATTACCTTAGGATTAGCAGCAATCACACCAAAAGCGCTGAAAGTATCATACAACAGCTTTTCATCCACATCCTATAAAACAAAAGCTGATCAACTACAAGATAAATTTAGCTTTGTAGAGTAACAAAATTAGAGTATACCACCAAGATACTTACAGGATCAAGGTTCCCAATGAAAAGGTTAGCACCAACATCCAAGCTTTTCTTATCTTGAGATGCCTAATACAATTTTAATAAGAAACACACTGTTAGCATTTCCTAGAAGGGGAATTAAACAAGTCCCTGCATCAAAACTCATGAAAGCCATTTGCAAGAACTTGAGCTCTCGGCAATTCACTAGAAACCTAACGACAAAATGTTCAATAATTAGATTCACAGATACAATTTGATACCTTGTTAACACGTATAGGCTTCCCATGGAGCTTAATCATGTTAAGAACCTTAATTGCCTGCACAAAACATCTATATCTTTTCAATCCGTGTAACCAAAATGAAGACTAAAACTCCACACACAGTAGGTCAATACTTACATAGTCAGCATCTTCCTCACTACGGAATTCAATAAATCCATATCCTTGATGAAGATTCGTCACCCGATCTTTTGGGACATAGACATTAACTAATCCAATCCAAAGGAGCTTAAGTCAGGATTTTGTACTAACCAAATCAATTCAGAAAACTAAATCCTATGATTGTTCCACTAAACAAAATTCATTAGATATAGAAGAAGAATCACCAACGGGTCCGGCTTGTACGAACAATTCCCAAAGCAGTTCTTCAGAGAGCTAAAATTTTTAAAAGGAAATTGGGTCAATTTCAACTAAACTCATAGACTGAGAGAACGAAAAACAATACAAGCCCGAATCAATCCTAAAACCTAAATCGAAAAGAGACACATGGAAGTTCAAAAAGTTAAGAACTTGAACCTGAGGATCGAGATTTCCGACGTAGACAGTAGCGTCTTGGTTCCTCTCAGCGGAGTGTTGGCCCAGAAGATTAGCTCCAACTCCGGGAGCAATACGAGTTGTCATCTTCTTCTTCTACCACTTTCCTTACTCCGTCGCCGGAAAAAAAAACGATTCAGAAATCTGAGGTTTCTACTATTTGGGACTTCTGGAGATTTTCCGAGCTCAGAACGGACACAAAGGGTTTTTCAGCCGCCAATAATGGGCTGATAATAGCCCATTAAGCTTTTCCATTTGGGCCCACTAACATATTTAGTTAAGTTTCCAAATCCTCCAATTTTCTTAAGAAAACAATTAGTTGCCAAAACATTTCTAACAGAAATTACTTGATAATAATTATTTTAAGTTGATTTTAAATCCACATCCTATAAATCCAATATTTATATTTGGAAAATTTTTGTTTAATAATATTACCTGTGTTATTTTCCTATGAGTTTGACTCCAGAAGTTTGAGTATTTGGTTATAGATAGAGGCGTAAAAAGGAAATAGAGGGATGGGGTTTCTCTCGCTTTTGGCTTGCCATCGGAGAGGTCCAACGTAATTTCTTACTCTTATAAAAGGGAGAATTCGACCCGTGGGAGAAGTACGGAGAGTGACTCGATCTTTGGGAGAAGTACTTTAGTAACTCGACTAGTGTTTGTCGATCTAATCCTTAATAGCTTTTTTTTGAAATGAGTAATGATCTTATAATTTATTTTGTTTAATTAGATAACATTGTTATCAAATCATGATATTTAAAAGTTATAGAATGAACCACACATGATATCAAGAAACCAAGCTCACAAACAAAAACAAGATCTTCTTAAGCAAATTTTTGAGCTATTTATGCAGTATCCGCTCTATCTTCATCTAAAACTTGTCTTGCTTGAGAAACAGATGAAGCAGAAGCATTGATCTTTGAATACAATCCTAGCTTCTCTTCTAGTTTCTTCCACTCAGTTACTAAACATGGAGGGTATTTCTTCTTCACAATCCTAGCCACTCCTCTTGCATCTTCCATTCTATTATTCTTCACCAATCCTTCAGTCAAATGCTTGCAGGTTTTGAAATCCGGAATTTTATGTACCATTGCACTCTTCTTGAACACTGTTAAGCCTTGATCATACAACCCATTTATACACAGATGAAATATCAATGTCCTAAATGTTGCAGCATTTGGAGCACAATAATGTTCTTGCTCAAGCCCTTCATACACTTTCTTAGCTTCATCCATCATGTGTTTCAAGCAGTAAGCAGTCATAAAATAGTTATAGCTAATTGTATCAGGTTTCAATCCTATACTACTCATTTCTTCCATCAGTTCCTGAACTCTTTCAGGGCTTTCCTTAGCAGCATACATGAGTCTGACATTATAAACAGTGTTATCGAATTCGCAGCCTCTTTTCACCATCTCTGTCCACAAGTTTTCTGCTTCATCTTGTAAGCCATTCTTATACAAGGAAGCTAAAATGGTGGTGAAAGAAATGATGGTAACTTCCACGCCTTTAGCTTCCATAAGCCTCATAGTCTCCATAGCTTTTTGTGGCGAACCAGATTCGCAATATGACTTAATCAACATACCATAGGAGATTTTATCAGGAGTAATATTATACCTTTGAGGAATTTCGTCGAACAGTTGGGGGACTCTTTCAAACAAATCGGAATGAAGAGAAGCAGCTAGTAATGCATTGAAGGAAATAACGGATCTTGGAGTGCCCAATTGATCCATTTCCTCGAACATCTTCATAGCATGATCAAACATGGAAGCTCGTCCGTAAGATCTGATCAGTGTAGAGAGAAAAGGCTCTGTTTTTATCTTTGAGTCGTTTTTGTGAGACTCAATTAGAGCTTCAATGTCGGAAAAGCGTTGAGATTTAGCTAGGCGTTGGACAGTGATTTCCATGGCGTAGCGAGAGGAGAGAGGAGATGATGAATTGTTGGTGACAGAGTTGTATATAGCTAAGGCTTTATCGGGATCATGTACTTTACGGAGTTTGGACTTAGCTTTGGAGACAGTGATTGCGCCGGAAGATGCAGTGGTCTGAGAATCTGTAGCGGCGGTGTAGAAGCGGCGTAAGAAACGGAGATAAAGACGAGACGTCATCGACGGAAGAGTTGGCCACTGGACACGGAGGAGCGAGGGATAGTGTTGGAGTCTTAAGGTTTAAAGCTAAAAGAAAGGTCTTTAGGGTTTAACAGAAATGGGATTTTTTAACAAAAAGAAAAGAAATGGTTTTACAAGAAAAAATATTAAAATGTATAATGCAATTAGAAAATTCTACCAAAAATTCATATTCAAGAAATGTAAACAATAGAACTTCAATCACTTAGATAATAAGTGTGGATTCTTCAATTCAATCCAATTTTTTTTATTTGTGTTTATTGAAATTTCCACAAACTTATTGAGATGGATTGACTAATAATTATCTACTTGAAAAACTTAAGAAATATATTGATGAAATCAAAATATAAAAAAATAATTTTATTTTTTTAGTTTAGGAAAATAATTCAAAATCTAGATTTTCAAATTCTTGATTTTCACTAACACGTTAGATAATTTTCTATTTTCATTAGAATAAATATATTTTAGATAACTCGTAAAATACTGGTTCGAATTACAGCAGATAATATGTCTATTCACGCATTTTTTCTTTGAAGCTTATATTTGTGGCACTATGCTTAAAGATTACATGTAATATTTTGTTGAATAAAATTCAAGGAAATGTAAACAATATTGTAATTTATTTGAAATCATTTATTTATTTTCTATTTTCCTTATAACAAGATGCTTCATTTACAAAAATACAAGGAAATGAACCACATACAAAAGCAAACACTGATTCAACAAGACATAAAAAATCGTTGGTTTTAAGACTTCATCCGCCACATTTCTCTGTAGATAGTGTACAGTGGTTGAGGTTGTGGTGGTGGTTTCTGCTTCTCTTCTTCTTCTTCTCGTTTTCTTCGTTTCTCTTCTGCTCTTTTAGCTGCTTCTTCTTCTCTCTTTCTCTCTTCTTCTCTTTTTCTCATTGCTCCTTCTTCACGTCTCTTTCTATCCATTTCTTCTTCTCGTCTCTTGGCTATCTCCTCCTCTCTCTTCCTCGCTTCTTCTTCTTCTTCTCGTCTCTTGGCTATCTCCTCCTCTCTCTTCCTCGCTTCTTCTTCTTCTTCTCGTCTCTTGGCTATCTCCTCTTCTCTCTTCCTCGCTGCTTCTTCTTCTTCTCGTCTCTTAGCTATCTCCTCCTCTCTCTTCCTCGCTGCTTCTTCTTCACGTCTCTTTCTTTCCATTTCTTCTCTCTCTTTCCTCTGTCTCTCTTCTTCTTGTCTCTTCACCATCTCTTCTTCTCTTTTTCTCTCTTCTCTCTTCCTTGCTGCTTCTTCTTCTCGTCTCTTTCTCTCCATTTCCTCTCTCTCTTTCTTCTGTCTCTCTTCCTCACGTTTCTTTGCCATTTCTTCTTCCTTTTCCCTTTCTTCTTCTCTTTTTTGTGCCTCTTCTGCTTCCTTCTCACGTTTTCTCCTCTCTTCCTCTCGTCTCATAGCTTCCTCTTCCTCTCTCTGCCTCTCTTCTTCTCTTTTTGTTGCCTCTTCTGCTTCCTTCTCACGTTTTCTCCTCTCTTCCTCTCGTCTCATAGCTTCCTCTTCCTCTCTCTGCCTCTCTTCTTCTCTTTTTGTTGCCTCTTCTGCTTCTTCCTCACGTTTTCTCCTCTCCTCTTCTCGTCTCTTAGCTTCTCCTTCCTCTCTTTGTCTTTCTTCTTCTCTCCTTTTTGCTTCTTCTGCTTCCTCCTCACGTTTTCTCCTCTCCTCTTCTCTTCTCTTAGCTTCTTCTTCCTCTCTTTGCCTCTTTTCTTCTCTCTTTTTTGCCTCTTCTGCTTCCTCTTCGCGTTTTTTCCTCTCCTCCTCTCGCTTCTTAGCTTCTTCTTCCTCTTTCTTCCTCTCTTCTTCTCTCCTTTTTGCCTCTTCTGCTTCCTCTTCACGTTTTTTCCTCTCCTCCTCTCGCTTCTTAGCTGCTTCCTCTTCTCTCTTCCTTTCTTCTTCTCTTTTCTTTGCTTCCTCCTCTTCTCTCCTTCTCCGTTCAATTTCTTCTTCTTCACGTCTCTTAGCTTCCTCCTCACGTCTCATCCTCTCTTCAATCTCTTTCATAAGCTTTGCAAGCTCTCCCTCCGCACAAGACTCACACTCAAACATCAAACTTTCTTTCTGAGCATCCAACAATCTCTTAACCGTCTCATTTCTCAAATTGAAAGACGCAGCAAGAACTTCCGGGTCCAATTCCTTCAAAACCGAGCTTTTCCCTACTAAAAACTGAGGATGGTTCTTCTTCACTGAAGTACTAAACCCCATAAATACAAATGAACTGTTTTCAAAAGACATTTGAGCCATAGGATGAAACTTTGGCACAACAAAAACATCTCCTTCTTCAACCATGAATCTCTCGCTCTTACTCTTACAAGAAGACAAAGACTGTTGATTAACCACTCGAATCATGCCTTCTCCTCGTAACACAATCGATATCTCACTAGCTCTAGGATTCCAATGCGGTCCCATCATCGATCCCTATAAATAACATACAAGTTTTAAGTCACATCAAGACAAGACAATGAGTCTAGCTAGAACCAAAGCAATGTTATGATCCAAGTCTTAAGTGGCTTAACCTTGGTAAGATTAACCAAGAAAACCCCAAATCTTGAATCTTTTAAAGCATGTAAATCCTTCTTATCCACCACTATGCTTCGACCATAATCGTTTTCAAAGTCAGGATCAGCCTCAAAAACATTATACGCTTTTGATTTCTTTTTGTTACTCTCAATCGGTCTCATCGCCAAATGATCAATCACGTCTTCTTCTCTAACAAAGAGTCTAGCAAGCCGTGATTGCCACTTATCCTCACCCGGCTCTTGTATTCTGTTTCTCGGCAAAGCATTTATGATCAATGGAGGTTTCGTTGCATCTCTTAACCTCCTCAAAACATCCTCAGGAACCTTACATATCATGAAACCACACAAGATGTAATCAATGAAACAACAACCACATAACAAGATCCAAATATGAATCTCACGAGTTGCAGAAACGTACTGCAAAAGCTGATTGGAGAGTTCTATCGTCGAAACCATATAAAAGGTCTCTGATACTTGAGTAAGCTCCAAGACAAGGATCGTCTAAACACTTCTCCACATCGAAGATAGTGTAAACCCTAAGCCGTTCTGGAACTTCATTGCTATGTAGGTAAAAGACTGTACCAGAACGTAGCCTGTAAACATCTCCTCGTTTTAATTCTAATGTCTTCTCCTTCTCATCGTCAATCCAATTCAGAATCCCACTTCCTATACACAGTTTCAATTACAATCACAACATTACTGTAAAACGTAAGTTGAGAAACACAAAAGTATATGAGTTTTTGATCTTTGACATACCTGTGTGAACGAAGAAAACCATATCAGAATGAAGAAGAACTGGAAGCAAGAGTGAGTTTGGCTCCAATGTAATGAACTGAAGATGGTATCCATCACCGATTTGTACGGCTGATATCTCTCCAAACTCGGTCGCAACGACACGTGTACGTTGATCCTTCTTGACCAAAAGTGGAGACTCAAAGCTTGGAACGACTCCAGTTTGGTCAGAAAACGACTCTGTGGAGAAGAACAACGTAACGAGACAAATCAAAAGAGAGAGATACAGTAATGTTGTGGATCTCGACATTGTATGTTCCAAGATTCAACAGAGACTGTTGCAGCTCTTGTATTAACATCAAATTTAAGAGAACTTGTGTTTATACAAGTGTCGTGATAAGTGAACACGTGTAATGCTACATTGACATGTGGTGAGTTACTTTTCTGATACCAATCTTGATCTTCATCAATATTCAATTGAATGGAAATGATAATTTATTTCCTCGAAAAAATTGACAATCGTTGACGATAAATATTATTTTACTTTTACTATTTTAATACAATTTTTTTTCGTAAAAAAAATGACATATCTCTGATTAAATGGCCCATTAAGTGTTAAAACTATGAGCCATTTCCCATATTATATCAAGGACTTTCGAGGGCTTTGTCATGGATTGGATCGATGGGGTATAGCAAGCAATATGCAAAATTCTAATTGTGGATCCATACATTCTTGGGCTAAAAAAAAAACAACATTTGAAAGAAATTAGAGCCGAAATTAAGGAGTGTGTACATAAATTTTTGCAATAAGATTTAGATAACTCGTAATAATAAGCAAAACTAGCAACCGATCCTTACTTTCAATCTAGAAATTCTAAGCAAAAAAATCACTAGAAAAATAAAGTACGAAGTATTAAAACAATGAACAAAACTCAAAATATATATACCGAGGACAGGTTGTTTAGTAGTGTAGTTAGTTTACAAATTTTTTAAGCATTTGAAGTTGTATCTCTTACTTGTAGTAATATAAGTGAAATTTAAAAATCATTAGAATAATTGACAAAAAAAACTTAAAATGTAAATTTGTGGTTTTTCAGTAGACCATTTAAGGATTAAAACAAACTTATTTTAATTCACCCAGTTTTTCGAGATTGATAAAGAATGATTTACTTAACACTAAATTTTAAAAGATTATTACGTTGGGAAACATAACTCTTTCAAATTAAATTTAATAAAATAATTTGTAGAAGTAGATTTTTTTTTTTTCAACGGCAATTTTTATATATCATGCAAACACACTATGGAAATGTTTACAATCAACTATAACATGTCTCTCTTACAAACCTGGCGAGAGCATCAACCTTATGATTGAGAACATGTGGAATGCTTGTGAGTACAAAGGTCGAAAACAATGGTTGTAACCATGTGAAGTCTTCCTAATAGGGGAGAAAAGATGGCCAATCCTCCGGCTTTGCGAATACCTCCAACACCGCCTCACAGTCTGTCGACATCTCAACCTCCACAGCTTGGATTGCTAACAATGATTCCATACCCCAAAGAACAGGTTCTACCTCCGCATGTAATGGTGATAAGATTTGATGAACGCACCGAGCCCCCGAAGAGCTACCCTCTACCGAATCTGGAAATCCGAACCACCCTAAGCCGGTAAGTGGGTCTGTAACCTTACAGGAAGCATCCACAAAACATTTATAGCCCGTGAACCCTGAATTGGTTGTAGATGGGAAAATCCATGAGGATCTCAGAGTCCCGATATGACTCACCGATCGAGTCCAAAGGTCTCGAATTTATCGAACGAGCCGCAACCCATTCCGCATATTCCACCATCACTAGTGATATAATACTGCGAGAATCACTATCAATATTCAAAAAACAAAACTCATTTCTTGCTTTCCAAATATTCCAGATCATCCAAGGAAAAAATTGAAAGTCACCATCTTTCGGTAATCTCCAAAAGAGATAGTCTAGGTTATACCAGATGGAATCCCCTGGGAAAAAGTCTATCGCAGATGGGATATCTGAAAGAGCCCACGTCTGTAAAGCCAGCGGACATTGAAAGAGGACATGGTTAATAATCTCCTCTTCTGCCCCACATCTCGAGCACCTGGGATCACAATTGATGCCCCGACTCTGTAAATTATGATGAACTGCAACGTTCCCTGATAAAACTTGCCATAAGAAGTGCCTGATTTTATTCGGAGCTTTGACCAGCCACACTTTCGCATATAAAGCTCGGAATGTAGGACCGTAATAAGTAAGAGCCAATTGCGAAAGATCTTCCGTAGGGCGATATCCTGACTTAACAGAATACTGCCCAATCCTAGTAAAATGCCAGCCCCAATAATCCTGACACTGTCGGCGTGGAATAGGAATCCCTAAAATTAGTTGTGCATCAATAGGATCAAAATATTGTCGTACTAATATCTCCTTCCAAGTTCCCGTCCCGTGATCAATAAACTGATCCACCGTAAGATCAAAGAACAAATTAAGAAGCATATATAAAGCCGGTAGGGGTAAAGTATCCGAAATCCATGGGTCATCCCCCACTTTCGTCATTTTGCCATCTCCAATCTTTCTAATTGCACCTTTTAAAACCAGGGATCTGGCTGAGAAAATGCTCCGCCAGCCATAAGATGGATTAGCCTTAGGACATGCCAACATCGGACATGTGTCCTTGAAATACCGGCGTTTCATGACTGGGGTCAAAAGTAATTTTGGCGAATCAATGAGTCACCAAAACTGTTTTGCCAACAACACTGTATTGAAATCCTCTAGGACTCAAAACCCCAGCCCACCTTCGGCCTTTGGTTTACACATGTTCCTCCATTTTTGCCAGTGTATCCCACTCGTAATTCCGGATTTAGACCACCAAAAGTTTGCAATCGTAGAGTTCAGCTGATAAATAACCGACTTCGGTAATCGGTAACACGACATCACATCTGTCGGCAATGTAGTCAAAATCAATTTAATAAGCACCTCTTTTCCTGCTCGTGTCAGAAATTTTGATGACCAACTATTTATTCTGTCCCGTAAGCGCTCTCGGACAAATGCGAAGACTTTTGTTGTTTTCGCACCTCCAATATTTTTTGGTAAACCCAAATATGAACCCACTCCTCCCACATTGTGGATTCCTAGAGACTGATGTAATTCCAACCTAATGTCAACTGGAATTCCTTGACCAAACTGTATCGAGAATTTCAGAAAATTAATTTGTTGCCCAGAGACCTGGTCATATTCTCTAAGTATCCTCAGAATTTGTTGGATTTCCTCTTTTGTGGTTTTAAAAAAAAAACTGTCATCACGTTTTATATATGTTGCTATTAGATATCTAAATTTTCATAATATAATTATAGTTTTAACAATGATGATAATCTTTACCATATTTCTTTCAAAATTTCATATTACTATATTAGACTTATAACAAAAAGAAATATATAGTGTTAAAATTTTGAAAAGGTGTGAATTAGATAAATGAAAACAAATTAAAGTAATATATTCTAGAGTGATGAGGAGTAAAATACCAAACAACATGTCTAACCTTCCAAAAGGATTCTCTCATGTCTAACAAAAAGTCATGTTTGTGATTATGACTACTCAT
>JAKUCM010008260.1:0-27233 GCA_023374145.1 Lepidium sativum
ATAAAGATTTCTTTTTCGATTCATCCCTGGAGTTGAAAACCTCCTTCAAGAAATGTCTTTGATCCAATCCGTAGGAATCAATAGAAAAGGCAAATCCCTTATGATACACCAGATCCGGCTCGGTTATTGATAGAGTGAATAGATCTGCCATTTCTTGAAATCTCTCTTCTGACTCAAAATCGTGGCGTAACGTGTATCCCCCCCTCTTCCGTTCATGGAATAGATGAAATAAATCAAAAAATGGATTTTTGTTCAAGAATGAAATCTTATTGGAACTGTCCATATCCAGTTCATCCTTCGGAACCATATCACATCCCAGATCTGATGAAATAGGATGAATTGAGACGGTATTTTGTAAATACGTAATTATCTTGAATATATTAACTATTTCTTTATTTTCCGATCGCCTGGAAGGGACAAAAGAAACATCTTGTTCTTTCTTCAACAATTTCTGATCCCTAGTGGACCTCTCAGTAGGATTCGAACCCAGATGAAGTTCTGACCATCTGTCAGAGAAAAAAGAACGAATGGCTCTTGTAGAATTCCCAAGAAATTCTTCGCTTTCTTCCGGAAGCAGATGATTATTCATTCGCTTCTCACGTTCCGTGAATAGCCGGGGCATTGAGGAATATCCAGAAAGGTATTTAGGGAATCGGTCTGATTCTATCTCTCTTCCTTCCGTTTGAATAAAGGAAGGATCCCAAAGAATCGATCTTTCTTTTAGTTGTTGAATCTCTCTTTGATTGATCAATGTGTGATAGTGATATTCCGAATCCTCATTACTAATGGAATCGAAAGGATCTATGAATTGATCAGAAGATCCGTTCAATTGGCTAGAATCCGTTACTTGAACGAAACTAGATCTTGTAGAATCATATTGAATATTTGACGATACGTTTCGTACCTTGCTAAAAAATCTATCCTTGTTTACCAACCACACATTGTCTAACCAAATCCAATTCTCTCTCGATATTTTCCTCAAAAAATCCGATTCGTGCGGACTCTTCCCCCAACTAACGAAGAGATCTTGGTGGAATTGCCACATATGAAATTGAGCACAATTTTGCAAAGAAATAGCCCACTTGTTTCTCGAGAAGAGATGGGAAACATGCTCAATATCATTTGATTGAATAGTTGACCCAGCTCCTTGTTGTTTGAAGAAACCCTCCACTTCAATTGGTATTTTTTCACGAAAAGCAAACATGAGATAACAAATCCAGTCTTTCACTAAGATTTCGAATAGCTGTCCCGAATTCAAGTTGATTATGTTTCGCCTCTTACTCGGAGAAAGACGATCAAACAATTCCCAATCATGGCCCTTGCGGATCGGATCATCCATATAATATACAAAAAGAAACTCCAGATATTTTATATCTTTCTCTTTAAATGAGATATCAATTCCAGCGACGGTTTCATTAGATATCTTACAACAAAAATCCCTCTTTTTTCCGATCCAGTTCCTCCACCACCGCGAACTCCAGTTAGATTCAGGCATGATACACTTTTTAGTTATTGGGAGAACCCAAGTACTCTCTTTCGGATCCCGGAAACAGCTCTCAGAGATCTTTTTTCCTTTTGTAAGATACAGGAGCGAAACAATCAACCTATTGATATTGGAAGACCCAAAAGATTCTTCCGATGTATCATTTCTGGGTCCAATGGAATTCATAGGTATAGGAAGAAGCCCTTTCAAATAGAGATTTTTGCTTTCGACCATATTTCGATTGTTAATACGATATAGAAGGGCCGCTACTACAAATAGTACTACACCCTTGATCGTGAAATATCGATTGCTTGTTGAACCCTGTGAATTGCGCAAAAGTAGGATACTAAAAATTCGAGGGTCCAAGAGTTTTCTAAAACGTTCTTGGTGGAAAAAAATATGAATGAAAGATCCCACTGAATTGAATTGGGTCCATGAATCTAAGAAATAGTGAGAATTCTTGATCTCTCTCACTATTTCTCTCAATTCGAAAATCCAGGATTTGAATTGATGTCCTTTCATTGATTCCTCCTAAATTGCATTGATTTATCCTAAAGATTTCATTTCAATTGGAATTTGGTTATTCACCATGTACGAGGATCCCCACTAAGCATCCATGGCTGAATGGTTAAAGCGCCCAACTCATAATTGGCGAATTCGTAGGTTCAATTCCTACTGGATGCACGCCAATGGGACCCTCCAATAAGTCTATTGGAATTGGCTCTGTATCAATGGAATCTTCTCATCATCTATACATAACGAATTGGTGTGGTATATTCATATCATAACATATGAACAGTAAGAACTAGCATTCTTATTGAGACTAGAACTCATAGGGAAGAAAATCGATTTATGGATGGAATCAAATATGCAGTATTTACAGACAAAAGTATTCGGTTATTGGGGAAAAATCAATATACTTTTAATGTCGAATCAGGATCAACTAGGACAGAAATAAAGCATTGGGTCGAACTCTTCTTTGGTGTCAAGGTAATTATCTCATCTATCTTAGCTTCATCTCTATACAATTCATCTTCACATCATACGAGCAATTCAAGATTCATGATGGATGTTCATCATCGTCATCAGCAGCAGCAACATCCATTCATTAATCCAGAGATACTAAAACTCGCAACCTCTCTTTTCTCTCATAACCAAAACCAGGAAAACCAACGGTTTATCGTCATCAAGATGTTAAACAAACCGGATTAAACCAATACCAAAACGACCAGTTTGAGAACAAGTTTACTCAAGAGCTACAATCTTCAATGCCGTTATTCATTAATGAAGCTCAATTTCACGATATGGATCAACAGTGTAATGGTTTTGGAGAGCAAACTCTAGCTTCAACCTCGACTACATCGGTTCAAGATTGCAATAATCAATCGTTCAACGATTATAATTCAAGTTCTGATTTTGTGTTTGATCCTTCTTATTTGGATCAGAGCTTCAACTTTGCTAATTCGGTTTTGAATACGGCATTTTCAAGCCCGACTACGTTGAATTCAAGTTACATCAATAGTAGCTGTTGCAGTACTGAAGATGAAATGGAAAGCTATTGCAGTAATCTCATGACGTTTGATATTCCTGATTTCTTGGACGTCAATGGTTTTACTATATAATACAATTCCAAAAAATAAAAATAAATATCGATTGTAATAGAGTTTTCTTTTTCTTTTTACTTTGTTGTAACTGTAAGACTTGTTTTATTTGAAATTTGTTTAGATGTAAAATAGTGTTGTTTCTTCTTGTTTGTTTAAGAACTGAGTTTCCATTATTGATATCCACTTTTGATTAAAATAATTATATTTGGACGGCTTCACTTCAACATATGCATAGTCTCCTGTCAAGTATTATATTTAACTCAATTATATGAGGTGCTGAAATTTCCTAATATAGCATAAAATATTTATATATTGTAATTATATCATTGACTAATGTCATGTTTCCCTAAAGGTATTAATGGAAACGTATGAGCTAAACCAACAAGATCCAAATGATTCGTCACAAAAAATTGTTATATTATTTCTGTGATCACAAGACCCGCCACATGCTTTTCCAGCAAATATCAAGTAACTTTTTAAATAATGTTTATTAATTTTTTCAATGGAAATCATTTCCAACGACTAACAAAAGGCTGCTATTATTATTATTGCTAGAGTACATACAACTGTCCCAAAATTCATCCATGTTTGAGATTTTTTTTTAATTTTTTTTTGTGGAAAAAGGAGACCATGCCTCCATTTTATTCAGTTTAAACATAAGAAAATTCAAACTCGGATTCGTCTAATAGACAAAACACCGTTTACATCGTTTAAAATGAGTTCAACAACCTTAACATGAAAATTAAGAAAAGAACGAAAACCTAAAACTAAATAAAAAACATAGATTGTTAGACCGTCAGCTAGACGATTAGATTTTCGAAACACATGTTTCACTTAGACTATCTAGTTGTTTGAGATAAAATTAAACACAAATGTGTCAAAAAAAACAGAGGATAAAAGTCATTAAATCGTTGTTAAAAAAACCAATATCATCTTTGAGTCTATCTCGAATACCATACAAGTAGTTTTGTATTCCCAAGCAATATAAGACCATAATATTTCCCACAATTTTGTCAGTAGAGCCGAGCAAAAACGATATTGAAAGCAAAACCCTTGATCCAATAGCCAAACTCATCTTGTAGAGTATCCCCTCTCGAAGCAAGCCATGGATTACCTCGAGATGCTCCATCTGTATTCAATGTAACCCAACCACTTGACGGAGGTTTCCATGAGACAAACCGGTCAATCCGTTGTACACCGCTCAAATGAACAAATGCATTCATAAATGCTTTGTCAACCTCAGAGCTCATATTCTTGATAAATTGAAGCGACACTTCTTGTTAGAGTCAAAGATATTCCCACATCGCCACTTTCAACCCCACCAAACCTTGATTGCAGACAAAGAAGACCATGAACAATCCCAAATTCGATCGTGTGAGCCTTATTAATAGCCAATACAATACTTCTCCAAGTCGGAGACCAAAGACCACAGTAGGAATCCTAATACTCTTTTCACATCTTTAATTGAGTATTTGTTTCTGAGAATTTCCAACATCGAATTTCCACATAAACCAAATACCCCCGCTTTAGCCCATTACATCCACATAGAAATAGTTTTCAAAGCCTAAACCTGGACAAATCACGTTTGCTCTATCCCACTAGCATTCCATGTTTTTGTAATGGAAGATTTACATTATCTATATCTAAATTAAATATATTTCTTAAAAACGGTTAAAAACAAAAAAAATATTCAAAATAACCATGATATTATATCACAAGAGTTTGTAATAATATCATTGTTCTACTTCTATGTAATTAAAGACTCAAAGTACATGTGAAGATCCTATGGTCGGACACGTGTACTTCATACATACGTGCAGAAGTAAAGGAGTCATAGCTTTTGCTTCATGAGTATCTAATAACATACCGACACGTGTCCACGTACTGTCGATACTTGGCAAGTAATTAAGGCATAAAGAAAGCGTCCATATAATTGAAATCACGGCGTAGCTTATCTTGCTTTACACGTGTATGTGTCACAAGATAGGGAACACGTGGAACTTAATACTGGTTTTTGACTGCTCCATTGGTCATCAGTCACATTAACACTTTGGTTTTTTTTTTTTAATTAAAATAAAATTAACATCGAATAAATGCTTTGATTTTGACATATGATATCTTTTTCCTGTATAATTTTCACAATGCACCTTCCAAAAGTTATACATTTATATCTGTCAACTTATTTATTGCTGTGTATTAGACGAAGACTATTTTGGCGGTTATTCTTATTTATAACTCTTGACAGAATTTTTGAAAACAACAAGAGTAATTATAAATCTATGAAAACATTAATCAAATATATTTTCCACAAATATTTTAATTAAATAATAAGTATATTGAAATTTGATATATTTATTCGTTTTGTCGAATATAATTATCATATAAAAATGAATTACTTAAACAAAACAAGACTGAAGATTTTTTCTTCAGAAGATCTCAAATTAAGTGGATATTATAGTAAAGTCTCCGAATAGGTAATCAAATTCTCTTATTTTTTTTCCAATGTAAAATTTTCAAATCATGATTTTAGAAAAAAACAAGATGCAGTCTACGAGGTAAAAGTGTCAAAATGTAAATAAATGTTGGGCGGTTGCGTAAATGAATAATGGAGCAAAGCAAAACAAACTTTGTTTTACATGCCCTCGTTGGCTTTGTGTGTGTCTCTCTCCATGTCCTTACCTAACATCAAAACCTGTTTTTCTAATATATATACTTCGTGGATATCTATATAGCCACTTGGTCACAAGACAATAACTTGTGGTCACAATTTGAATGTTATATAGGGTTAACCTAATTGAGTTTCCCTCCTAAATTCCTTATCTAATATGTTTTCTACTAAAAAGGACATAATTATTTTTGGGTTATCATCATTGCTTAGCTAAATTGTTAACACTTTTAACATTTTTGGGTCAACGTCGATCATACGTACCGCCCAATTAATTTTTGATTTGCATCATCGATATGGTCCAATATAAAATGATGTGATGTTTTATTGCATATCCACTAGTCAAAAATTTCGTAAAAGCTGGTTATTAAGTGCGAATTATTGTCGCTAAAAATGGAAGTAGACTTTGATAGTTAATTATTATTGTCTCCCGTACGATGAGAAGCTTCCTGATCACATGTGGCTTTTACAGTAGTCAACGGCCACGTATTCCATACGTCATTTATACATCAAAATGGATTGTTTACTTTTTTCCCATTAATTATTAAAAAGAAAAAAAACGACAATATACGAAAGACATTTTATAATGAAAAAGAGACATTAAAGAAAATACTAGAAATTAGAGGATATAATTTATATTAGGAGACCAAATATAAATGAGCAATGACATCAAAAAGTTATAGAATCAGTGATTGTTAATAAAAACTTAATTAGCCTTTTACTCAAGCTAAATAAATTGAAACTATAATTATATGTTGGTAGATTTAATAATGATTAGTTTATTAATCAAAAAAGCTTTTGAATTTATTTGACAAATCTTAGACGTGTGAAAAATGCTAAAAGGTATTCTTTCTATAATATCTTAGAGGGTTGAATCGAAAATGTTTGTCTATGTTTTGCAATCAATTGTTAACCTGATTTGTAAAATCAACCAAAAAGAAGCCTTATCCAATGATGCATATGGTTGGCCCATATTATTAAATCGAAAAGTGAAAACTATTCTTATTAGAAAAGCAAAACAACTAAAAAGCTCAATTTCAAAACCTTGATATTTGAAACAAGAATATAAGTAATTTATAGACTAAATTGTCACACATGGACAAAAAGTCCCAGCCGTCCAAATGAAGAAAAAATAAAACAGATAATGTCAATTTTCAAAATTTAAGATAAGAACCTCTAAAGTGAATATGTGTCTTTTTGGAAGCATATTGTGGACATTCTTATGGTTTCATACTTGGTGAAAGCAATTCGAGTTTGAGTTTGTTAAGATCAGCAAATATCTATGGAAATGCGTATTCAATATTATATAGATCGACAACTTATTTCATTTTCATAAGTTCTTGACTTTCTTTACATTTGTATTCATCGGAATTAATTACTATATATGATTTCGATCAAGTTCAACTTCTACTTTTCAATGCAATTTTGACATATTACATTCAAAGTTTAGATGTTATGATGACTTCGAATTCATGATTCACTAAAAAGCAAAAACTATTATAAATTGAGGATGCAACAAATATATATATATATATATATACATACAGTATATGGTATAGATCCACATGATGATAGATACAACTAAAACAATACTATTGTCGCTTGTTTTGGATCATATGTGTTGTCTTAATTCACTGATATGTGATTTGAAATATATAAAAAAAAAACATAAAATCAATATTATCTAAAAGAGATGACCAAGTTGAATTAGATCAATTGGTTAAGAATTTGTCACGGTTGTCTTTATTTGGTAGGGTTGAAGTCTTTTCAACTGCGAACATCTTTGGTTACTTGTAGACGTCTTAAAAAGCAAAACCTTGAGATTTCTATAAATTCCAAGAATTACTCTGGGCAAACTTGGTGGTGCGCCTGCGACCCTCTTAGTCCATTTAGGATCCAATACCAGAGCGTAATGGGTTATGATTTGGCTCCGCCAATAACAGATAGCCAGGTCTGCTAGAATCGACTAAATTATTTTAATAAGGAAAGTATCCTTAATTCAAGGGACTTTGGCCTGACATTCTCTATGACATTATAATGAGAATTTTGGTTTGGCCATCTTGTAATCAATCATTTGCCACTTAATAAACAGATTTTCTACCTCATCATTATCCATCCTAAACTTAGTACAAATTTCAGTACAAACACTAGGCACGACATTCCTCCATTTTTTGGTCAATAGTATTTGGTTTATTCAATGGTACTCCCTGCTTAATCTGATGAACTAATGGGATCAAACCTCTCATATCTAGTCCTATCATGTAATTTAAGATACTATAATTGGTAAACTCAACATACCTAAGATGAAAACTATGTAGGAAATTTAGGTTTATATCCGATTTAAAACAATATAATATAATTTAAATGTATATATTCACGACGTTTCTAATTATTTACATCGATATTGAATTGCTGAGGACTTTTAAGTCTTTAAATCCACGTCATTTATATTTTGTGTTTGTACTCAAACTATTTTTAATGTAGCTTTAGGATATTCAATAGACGTGTTCTTTTCACGATCGCATATAGACCCGAAATTACAAGTAGGTGAAGTTCTAATTATGTGGAAAATCACGTACACAAGCTACACAATACCAATAAATAAGTCGCAGCGATTCATTTAAGTTGTCGCTGTTTTTTACGGCGACGTCTATGATAACTGTAAATGAGTCGCAGCGACATATTCTTTGTGTTTTGATCATTTTTAATTATTTTAAGAGTTAAATTGTGGTCGCTCATGGTCGTTAAGCGACAGAGTAAAGAACATGTGTTTATTGAAGATGTTAACTCCAACAATGTAGTAACGATGAATTCACTAACATGGGACGTATTGCTCTGCCATTCTGGTAGCACATATCCGAGCTTTGCCAAATAAGTTTTGTCCTAACTGCTGGTTCCTCGTTGTTGTTCAACATATGTTTCGATTAGGTCTTGTTCGTTTGCTACTCACTTATGACTGCGATCGTGACTAAAATATTAGTTTTATGTTTGTAAGTCACTGCATCCAGTCCTATGTTATTTGTTTTGCTCTAATAACGACCAATTTTTTTAATTATTTATAATTTATAAAATTTCTTAAATAAAATTATGTATATTTATAAAAATGAAAAAAATTATATGTTAATTTAAATTATAAAATACTTATATTTATTTAGCAAAAAATATGCAAATTACTTTATAAAATTTAAATAACAAGTATTATCATCTTCTATTGTAAATTTATATCTTCTTTTCAATATTTATAATATTTTTATATTATATATATTAATTTTAATTATTATATTTTATATAATTTTGTTATCTATTATATTTGAAATTTTGATTTTGATTTTTTTTTAAAATTAATTAATCTTTTAGTTTGTATTGTTCATTTCATGATCGCTGGTCGTTAGCGACTAATTGTTGAACCAACACTCATAAAACGCAAACCAATGATCATGAAATGAATAAATTTTAGTCGCGACCGCTAATTGTAATTGCCAATAACCATTAAACGAACATGGCCTATGTATTTGTCTTAAGTAAGCGACTTTAGTTACAATGTCTTTTATTTTGTAAGAAATTCTGTATTAAGTGATGTCCAACTATTAATGAATTGAGTAACTGTCATTTTATATTTCGTTCTTGACACTAGTAACTCATATCAAATTCTTCTACAAACGAGATATACAAACATCACATCAATGGAAAAAAACATTGAAACAACATTAGATTTTGAAAGACAAACATACCAAAAGACAAATACAACACCTTTCATTACATATAAATCCCATCTACTCAGAATCAGATGAAAATTCTGATGAAATTGACTCTGAATCATCATCAAATTCATCACTTGCATTACTGCTTTTGGGGTTTGGAGAGATTATAAAATTTTTGACAACGAGAACAAGAAACTCTAGATATATGATTTTAGTTTTTGTTTTTGTTGGTCCAAACTACAACTTCATTTAATTAAAATAGGTGGTTGTTGAGTACATTAATGTGTTTTTTGTTAAGAGCATCTCCAAAAAAATTCTCTATTTTAAAGTTTCCCGAACTCTATATTTGAAATTTTAAAGTGTTTCTCTCCAAAAATAAAACTTCAAAACATAGTTTAAAACTATTTGTATTTTATACAATGATACTTATATTTGTTACAACTAATATAAATTCATAAAACTTTTGATAAATAACTAACACATATATAAAAATATTACAACAATATTAATTAATAAAAACTTACATTAAAATATAAAACTAGAAATAAAAATAAATAATTAAATATTACATTACAAAAAATATCATATTATTCCATAAAATTATTTCCGTAATGGTCCCATATGTGATCAACTAGTGCATTTCGAAGTAAGAAATGACTCTCTTTATTTTTAATTTGTAGATTACGAGCTAAAAATTGTTGAAAATGGAAATCTTCATTTTCCGCCATTTCAACCGTTGCTTCTACCACTGATCTTGTATCTTTTATCGGTGCATTGATATCACGTTCATCTTCAATTATCATGTTATGCATTATAATGCATGCCATTATTATATCATGCAAAACCTCCTTCTTCCAGTAACAAGATGATCCTGCTATGATAGCAAACTTCGACTGCAAGACTCCAAATGCACGTTCAACATCTTTTCGACATGCTTCTTGTTTTGCTGCAAACAATTTTTTCTTTGGAACTTGGGGATTGCTTATTGTTTGAACAAGAGTTGACCATTTTGGATAAATTCCATCAGCTAAATAATAACCCATGTTAAATTCGTTTCCTTGAATAATGTAATTAGCTGGATGAGCGATATCTTGAGCAAGTTTTGAAAATAAATTGGATGAATTCAAAACATTAATGTCATTGTTGCTGCCAGACATACCAAAATAGGCATGCCATATCCATAAATCGTAATCTGCAACCGCTTCGAGAATGATAGTGGCTGATCCGCTACGGCCTGCAAATTGTCGCGCCCATGCAGTTGGAAATTTTTTTCACTTCCAATGCATGTAATCCAGACTACCCAACATTCCAGGAAATCCAAGTTGTTGGCCAATACTCAGAAGCCTCGCGACGTCTTTTGATGTCGGTGATCTGAGATACCACTCCGAAAACACTTCCACAATTGCTCGGCAAAACCCATCCTACCAGATGAAATACGTCTTTGTTGGAAGTAGTTGTCATGTTGTGTAACAACATCGATAATGTGAAGAAATAACTCTCGTGACATTCGAAACCGACGATGGAACTCTCTTTTTCCATACACCGGATTATTAGAAAAATAATCATTATACAAATTAGAGTGAGCATTTTCACTATCACGATGTATAATTGCATGACCATGAATAGACCCTCGATGGCCTATGTGATCGCTTTGTTGGGTGAGCTGGTGAGGTAGAAAGTTGTTTTTTGCTAACAAATTGATTGCAATTTGTTCTTCAATCTCCCTTGCTGCATTGTCATCTTTTAGCCATTCATCAATTTGAGATGACTCAGAAGAAGAAGAAGAAGAGTTTACAAAAGAAGAAGAACCTCCAATATTAAAAATTCATTTTTAAGTAAGTTTTGGTGATGTGATACTTGCTATAATTCATGTTTATTTATAAGCACACATCCACATATGAATAAATTTTTTATAGACAAATTTTGAAAATATTAATTTTTATCATGCATTAAACCTTATTATCTTACCAATATTTGAATCTTGAAAATGATAGAATATTTTTTCGAAAATATTAATTTTTGTCATGCATTAAACCTTATTATCTTACCAATATTTGAATCTTGAAAATGATATTAAAATTTTTTGAAAATATTAGTTTTATCATGCATTAAACCTTATTATCTTACCAATATTTGAATCTTGAAAATGACAGAATTTTTTTTCGAAAATATTAATTTTTATCATGCATTAAACCTTATTATCTTACCAATATTTGAATCTTGAAAATGATATAAACAAATTTCGAAAATATTAATTTTATCATGCATTAAACCTTATTATCTTACCAATATTTGAATTTTGAAAATGATATAAACAACTTTCAAAAATACAATTTTTTATCATGCATTAAACTTTATTATCTTACCAATATTTGAATCTTGAAAATGATAGATTTTTTTTTTGAAAATATAAATTTTAGTTATTATTCAACCATCATTCTCTATAAATAATAGATTTCAAGCAATAAGAAAATCACAACTCCAAATAAAAACAAAATATGGAGAAAAGTAGAGGCTCATCATTCAATTAACAAGAAGATGAGCTATTATGTTGTGTATTTAGAAATATCCCAAGATCCCATCGGTAGCAATAACCAATCTCTTGGAAAATTGTGGGAAAAAATAGGTAAGAGTTACAATAAAAAAAAATGAGAGTTGGGAAAGTAGGAGCACAAGAGCTCTACAAAGTAGAATGAATACTATCACATACGCTGTTAGAAATTTAAAGAGCTGCATAACACAAGTTGATACATGCATCCAAGTGGTGCATCTGAATTTGACATTGTAAGTATTTTTTTACTCATTATATATCTGATATTTATCTTGTAACTTTTGTTACAAGATCCAAAATTAAAAAAAGGTTTTAAATTTGATCATGTGTGGGTAGTGATGAAGGATGTTCCAAAGTTACAAGCAATATCAACATCTCTATCACAAATACTCCTAACACTGAAAGCAATACTTTCGGCTCTCCGACATCACAATCTCCGAGAAAGCCTTCATTTTCAATCAATTTAAATAGTGATGATGGTGGATCAAATTCACATCCTATTGCATCGAAGAAAGCAAAACACAAAAGGAAGACTACCGAAGGTAATAATATGGCAGATACTTTGATATCATCAAATGAACAAATCCCTTAATCTTTTAAAAGAAAGTTCAACAAGTAGGGGAAAAAGTCATGAGATGATTGAATTGCGAATGAAAAATGAAGCAAAAAAGTTAGCTTTAAAAGAAATAAAAGAGGAAAATAAAATACTGCTAAAAGACCTAGCTTCTATTGGTGATATTAATACTCGTGTGAGTACATTCATTCTGAACAAGAAAGAATTGTACAAAAAAGATGTCAAGAACAACAACAACAACCACCTTCGGTTACACAAAATTTGTTTGGACAATATTTTGAAAAGTTTAGAGTTTTTGGAGCAAGTTTACCAGATTACTAGTGTTGTTGTAATCTTCATGTACCTTTCTAAAAGGTTTTTTTTTTTATTAAGTTTGTTTTGTTATACTCTTGTTATCTAATTATACTTTTAATATAATATATATCTTGTTTTAATTTTTTATTTTATTTTATGTGTAAAACTTAAATTTATAGAAATAAATTTAAAGATTTTGAGATATAAAAAAGTTTAAAGATCAAAATGAGAAACGAGAAAATATTTAAGAATCATAAATAATATATAATTGTAAGGACCAAAATGCAAATAAAAAGATGAAACTTCAAATTTGAAGTTTTGAGTAGTGATACTCTATATTTGAAGTTTTACTACCCAAAACTTCAAATTTAAAGTTTTAAAATTTCTTTTTGGAGACAAAAAACTCTATATTTAAAATTATATAGTGTCTTTGGAGATGCTCTAAGTCATATGTTCAGAGTTACTTTTCTCATAATATAAACAAAGAAAATAATTGAAATGTCCTTAGCTAGTGTGAAGATTATGTATATGAAATTTTTCATTTTTAAGATACATGATACAATGATAAGTAAGTGTGTATATTTATATAAATATGTAAAGATAGATTTGAAGCATATGATACATTGCTTGATAATTTGTAGTCTTGATAGTTATTGATGAATAGTTAGTCTTTTATGTGATTTGTTTCCAAACAACCAAAACAGACATAAGAATTAATCATGGTGTACTTTGGCTACTCAGAGCAGCAACTGGTCCAATAAAGGCCGCATTGATATAAGTTGTTGGTTCCGAGTGAGAGTAGTCGGATCTTTGGTCATTAAATTGGTCAGAAGAATTTGGTCCACCCACAATTGCACCGATATGAAAATTTGAGTTGGAATTAGCAGAGTTATAATATGAGAATCCTCCATTGCAAGTGATTTTAGTCGGATAAGATTGGATCGATGGTAATGATGAGCCTCTATGATGAAGTTGTGTTGGGTACTTTGTCCCGAACCCAACCATGTAAGACATTTGCAATGGATTATTTCCAAGGATGTAATCCACCTGGCAAATTAAACATATCAGTAAACAACAATGGAGATAATGCACAAAACCGGATTAAGAGGTAATTTACTTACTTGTGATTTGGCAAAATTTTGAATTTGAGATACGGTGAATTGGGTAGAGCCACATTGGATTGAACCAAGATTGGCTATGGTTAGAGTTCTCGAGTAATGGAACATAATTGTTATAGCTGTTGTGACATATTGTATGTTGCTACTATCTCTAGTAAACAGAAGACCACCTAAATAAACAAGGATACAAAAAATTATATATAACCATAAAACCAACACCAAAAGAGGACCAAAAACATTAAACTGGTTATTTAGATAACTACCAGGAGTTGGTTTAATTTGTTGAGAGCTACTTCCTGGCATCAATGCACAGATAAAAGATTCAACATCGGTCTTGAATTTTGCCAAGTCATTACTTGTCCCATTGTAAAACTCCTTAAATAGAAAATGAACAAAAAAAACATTCAATGTAATGAATTTTATGTGGTCACAGAATCTAACGAAGTTCTTTGTTACAATACTAACCGATGCGAGTAAAGCCTGAGCACCAGCAAATTTATTGTCCCAGCTGAATTCATTAACAGTTTGACTCCAAGCTTTATTGTTTATAACATACGTTAAGTACTTGCTCTCTTTT
This sequence comes from Lepidium sativum, assembly GCA_023374145.1. Classification (NCBI taxonomy): domain Eukaryota; kingdom Viridiplantae; phylum Streptophyta; class Magnoliopsida; order Brassicales; family Brassicaceae; genus Lepidium; species Lepidium sativum. Next base: position 14,568 of record JAKUCM010008260.1, read on the forward strand.
GTTGCTTTGTATAACCAAGCAGCAGCCCACAATAACTCATCCTTTTTTTTAATATAAGCCAAAATATATGAAAAATGTTATGTGATTGTTAAAATTAAAAAGAATATTTCGGTTAATTTTATATAACATGAACTGGTTTAATTTACTTGGTAGCCTGAGTATGAGCAATAGAAAGGGCAAGATGCTTGGTAAGAACCTTTGTACTGATCAGCAAAATCAAATAGCTACAGAAAATAGATACAAATATGTCAAATAAAAAGATTATACGTTATGATTGAATTCAATGATCATGTATATAAAACTTTTGTTGGACTTGATGTGTGATTAATATACTCACGGTTTTAGCATGGCTTAGTAGTGTGGTTGAATAAGTAGAATCGATTGTTTTGAAAACGATTGCGGCAGACGCAAGAGCGGCTGCAGCTTCACCGGCAGCTTCAGAACCAGGAGAAGCGGAAGTGATGCTGAAGAGAGTTCTTGGTGTGTCCATATCTTCTGGCCTCTCCCAACATTCATGATCTTTTCCATCTCCAACCTTTTTGTATCATATAAAAAGAGAGAGATTATTCGATTATGAATAGTGTATGAAACTCTTAATACTAGAGGTTCCCAATTCAATATTTTTGTCTAACAATTTAAATCGAACCAAAAAACAATCCATCTATTCTTAGCTTTACAAATATATTTTTTATTGAACCTTGCATTCCAAACAAGAAAATCATACCAATTACCAAATAGACTATAATTCTATCAATTAACTGTAATTTGGGATATTTAACATAAAAGGAACTATAATTTGGATTTATTATGCCTCAAAACAAACCAAAAAGTGGCTTGGTTACCTGAGTAAATAGCATGGTGGGTGCGGTATGAGCGCGGAGGATAAAATCAGTTCCCCATTTGATAGCAGACCGGAGATAACCGAGCTGGTTAACGGTAGATATCTCATTTTGGTATTCAATTGCAGCCCAACTCAATAAGGTTGTGGTGAATGACATTGGCCACACAAATTTTATATTGTCACCTGCATCATAATACCCACCAAGCAAATTCACCTGGAATATCAAAAACACCAAAAAATTGGTTTAAGAGATAACATCATTGATGAAATAAGACCCTTATTAATAAGCATTATAAGAGATGTTTACGTTAGCCAATGCACCATCGGTGAGGGCAGAATCAGCTCGCCATTTAACCCGTTGATCAACCGGGAGTTTACCGGATCGTTGACCTTCAAAGAACAAGATTGACTTGTTGAGTGCATCACCATAGTTAAGAGCTTCCAAGCTTTGGAAAGCAAAGAACATCCCAACTAACATTATAACCAAAAGTTTTCCCATTATTAATTATTACTATATTTGCTTTTGGAAATGTGTTTTGAGTGTGTTTTGAATTTGTATCGAATGTGGTTCATGTGGGTATTTATAGATATCAATCGCATGCAAGTTATAAAGTTGGGTACGTAATGTTTCACGTAACCTTTGTTAATATATCTCTAACAACAATTAAGTTTCGATAATTACGGAATTACAATCAAAGGTTTTCAACATAGTAATTTGTAGTTATTGACATTTCATATCGTATCTTTTTTTTTGTTTTTTTTTGCGATTCCATCTGTTCAAGGTTTATAATTATTATTTAATGTTGGAATTTAATACGTTTCCTTAAAAATGGCTTTTCTGGTTCATTTATTTATTGAATCACCTCTTGTTTAGGATATTTTTCTTTCTTTCCTTACTAAAAAAAAACAATATGTAAAACCTATATTTGTTTGTAATTACTCTATCAATATGCATCGGCTTATAAGAAATAAATACTTTTAGGTCCTGTAATGGAAAACCATAAATTTGTTAAGACTTACGCATATTCATTGTTGTAAAATTGCAAGTGTGCTTTTAATCCAAAATTGTGTTAAGAATCCAAAATTTTGTTAGCAAAAAAAAAAAGAATTTGAAGATGATAGTACAAGTTTTTGGTTAACAAGGCATAAAAATCAAATATGGTGGTTCTCCATGCCTAGACTTTTGGATACACAAGCAAATTTTTATATAAGTAAAAATAAATGGAGCCCATAATTCTCATGGATAATGTATGTATCTGATCACCAAAATAAACAAAGATACTAGATGGAACTTTGAATTTTATAACACCTAACTAGGCTTTGAATGGAAATTGTTTAAACACTTAAACTACATTCATTCAAAGCTTAGATGACACAATAAGCTAATGGATCTACAAATATATAATGAAGTAGTTTAGAAATTAGAAGAAGTTTATGGCCTTAGCCATATAATAATTTAGATGGACTTAATCACGTTTAATAAATGATTGACTTATTAGTGTCAAGTGGTGTTATGGAGATGCCGTGCCGTAGAAATGGCTGTATAAAATATTCACTACCATTCCTCTAACGTCAATCTAAGATTTTTTCAGTTACTACTTATTATATAATTTATTGTTTGTTGTTTTTGTTTTCATAATTTCTTGCGTGTTCATTTATATAATGAAATATAATAAGGAACTCAACTACGTTCGGACTTGATGTGCTACTTCTTTTAATTTAATTGTATGTCCATATTTATTCTATACTCGAACTGGTTTTCGATGGGGATTGATGTTCTTTTTCTAGTCAACAAACTTCCAACCATAATAAAAACTAAAATTTATATGCAGGATTCTATTACTATGTTGAATCCAAATATTGTAAATTATGATCAAAACATTTTTACCGAAAACTGATATCATCTTCATATTTCACAAAGTTAGTATGATGCAACGATAACAGTGGTCTACTCATGTTGCAACGATGTCTACCACTTACGGTTGCGACGGAAATACTTTTTTATCTCCACATTCGAACTGGATTCAATTCTCATAAACGTTTCGTCTCGAATAGTCAAGAAACACTGAAATATTATTTGATATTATAGTGATATAATTAAGAAATATGTAACTGACAGAAGAAAATAAAATATTATAATTTGAAATAATTTTGAAAATAATTAACTAAATATTTTTGTTACAATAAAAACGTTGAAAATAGTTAGTAGAACAAAAGAAAAAAAAAACTAATCAACATAACTAGTTTGATCTCGAGTTTTAGTCATGTTGCTGCTTCCTAAAGGTCATATTTATTAGTTATGAATTTTCAACTCAAAATCAATTAGTAATGTGTGGAGAAAAACTCTTATCTTATAGATACTAGAGGGGATTCCTTCTAACTTCCGATATGTGATAATATTCTCTAATACGCCCTCAGATGTTCAAGGATGGATCGATGACACCAATTTTAGGTATGAATTGTCAATAATTGGACCAACTTCGGGTCGGATCGGGTTGGACAATGTGAATTGTGCGCTCTGATACCATATTAGATTGTATGCTTCTAACTCAAAACCAATTGACAATGAGTGGAGAGACTCATATCTTATATATATTAGAGATAATCTCTTCCAACTTCTGATGCGGGATAATATTCCCTAATAACAATGAATTCTTCATGTTCTGAATCTCCACATTATTCTCTTTAAGTTTGGCAGCCACCATAGTTGGGTTAAGCGTGAGCGATGGAGGGGTAGAAGCCCGCATGGAGATTGTACGTCCGCATAAACCAAAATGTCGGCCACATATCAATGTTATCCTGGTACGGAGAAGCTTAACTTTGCTATATATAAATTCTTAGTCTTATCATTCTATGGTTTGGGTTTAAAATTTTCAGATTAATAGTGATTCTATGTCTTTATAACATGTGGTATGTTGATATTTCTTGGTTCTGTCTTTATAATATTTTAGAATTTAGGTCATATATATCATGATGGAGCTCTATACATCCCTATTTTAACATTGAAAAAAGCATCAAGAGCCATATGAAAAGCACACGCTACTAAAAACATTGTTCACATAAATAAGAGAAATATGTATCTTCATTAACATCAGATCAATCACATTATAAAATAACCGCAATATGTTCTCTATTCGTACACTGTCCCCACTATCATCTAGGCTAGAAATACTTAGTCAAAGATTTAGCAAAATGAAAATATCTTGGAAGACATTCTGCAGAAAACAAACAAGGTAAAATAATGAACTGGCAACACCAACTGAAATATAAACTGTCAACTATGTTACATACATCTGCATCTCTAGATTAGGCCCATTGATGGGTGCCTCAGATGGAGTTTACTTGGATATGGATTTGCAGGAAGACCTTGGTGAATCAATTCCCGTGAGAATTAGTTTTGGGAAAAGGTAAAGAACACCACAAAGATTACAACTCTATCTTTGATACAGTTCGGTCTGATCTTGCTTAGGAATCCTCGACTAAGCTTTATCTCGGCTCTCTCTCTTGAATCCTAAAAGAGATGAAATCGGCTAAAATTCAAGGCATAAACTTAAAAAAACACTCTTTATTTAATATTTTGATAATCGTTTCCAAATACAAAATAAAAAAGATGAGCTTTATAAACCTCATACAAGACAAAGGGCCAACGGTTATGAGGCCAAAATAAGGAAAGAAAGACTCAAAAACAATTAAAAGAGATACTCATCATAGCCGTTGGAGAGTGAATGCCTTCAATGTGAACACACTAACAAAGAAAAGTGTTGAAGTGCAAAGGGATTCGCCTAATTCCCTGTGTGTTGGAGCATGGAGGAGCATCTTAGAATGTTAGTGGTTGAAATAGTCTCCTTTTCACCACACATAAGTCTGAAGTCGTTCGAAACAAGTAAATCCTGGACTTTCTTAAACGAAATGAATCAAACCATTTTCTTGATTGAAGTGCATATGGAGGATACGTGGTGGTTTCAACCTTTATCAGGATTTATGGGACCATATAATACCCAAGAACATTCTTGAAGTGATCAAAAGGTAAGACTGCATCTTAATTGGGCTGTGTAGTTCGATCTTTGACATTGTCGCGCAGTTGGGTTCATTGCGGATCCACCAACTTGTAAAATCCATATGTTTTAGCTCATAACTTATTTTGAGCTGATTTCACTTCTAGAAGCTATATTAATGAGTCAAGAATCCATAGAATATTGATTCGTAACTTGGTTCTTTCTGTATCGGCTAGAAGTATTTAAAGAGTGATACCATTCCCTGATTGAAGTCCAAAATTGGCAAGTGAAGTCTTGGTTGTGTCTTCGTGGGCCAAGACTGGGATGTGATTATCTTTAACTCTTCAAATTCCTCTAGATTATTTGAAGTCTTCATGTTAAGCTTGGCTAAGTCGTGTTGATTAGATTACTTCTTATCTCGATCTTTTCAGATTGGATCATCTTTGGGTAAATCATCGCGGTCGAGGAGCCATCACCTATTATGTACCTTATACTCCTTTCATACATAAGAAAATTTGGTCACAAGATATTTCAACAAATTAAGGAGATATTAATTTTGAATGTGCTAAGATCTATACAAATATGGAAATAACGTCTCATAGAAATCAAGTGATTGATGTTCAATTCTTAATGTCCTTGTCATTTTCTCTTGTCATAGTAAGATCCATGCTCTCTCTATATCCATATTAGTAGTGAGATATACATCCTTCAAAACGATATCTGCTATTTTGATATGCGTTTATTGACCTAGATTTGAGCTAAAAAACGTCTCGTAGGCAAAAAAAATATTTCCTTCAGGTTAGAGTTCACTCATTTCTCATGCTCTATAAAAGTTTTTGACTCATCAATTAGATGTATCCTATGCATACATAGATCATAAAAGATTCCGGTAATATCATCTAGCAAATAACCTATGGCTCTATGATACTTGCGAAGCTCGCATAAAAGTAAAGTAGTTTCAACATTATTCAACTTATCATTAATAATTACCGGGTAAGTTGAGTTTGGACCTAGAAAAGCGTACCTTATCCATGCTGGAAGTGCTTTGAGTTTAATTTTTGGAGCCATAAATTCGCACCATGGGTTGTCCAAATGCGCATAAATCGAAGGTTTAGGTGCATCCAAAGCAATATAAGTTACCATCTTCTTGATTCTCTGGCTTGAATCCAACATCTTAGCATACCATTTTGCTTCTTTACCTGAGAAACCTGAACTCTGCTTTAGCCTTAGTCAGAGTTATGTCTAGAGAGTTGTCAGAAAAATTCATCGGTAACTTCATCTGCGATGTCCTCTGAATCACTGACCATAAAAGTCATCCCATTCAATATTGGCATCTTCAACATCTTATCCATCTCAAGGAGCATGACTATATCACCTAAATGGAGATAAATCCTCCCGTTTTTCATAGTGATCATTGCTCCCAGTGTTCTGAAAAATGGTTTGACCAAAATTCAGAGATCTTTAGGTTCCTCGTCTAGTTCTAGAACTACAAAATCGTCTGACACATAGGCTTTCCCTATCTTGACATGTAAGTATTCCGAAATTCCTATTGGGAGCTTCACTGAACGCCTTGCAAAAATCAACATTATTTACGTCTTCTTGAATTCAATGAACCCCAAACGCAGCGCCACTAAATTTGGCATTAAGTTCACGCTCGAACCGAGGTCACAAAGAGATCGAGCAAAGATAAATGAACCGATCTTAGTAGAGAACACAAATTGCCCATGATTTTCCTCTTTCTTAGGCATCTTATTCTGAAGTATTACGCTACATTCCTGAGTAATCATCATGACTTTTTCTTCTCCAGTAAACTTGCTTGTGACTAAACATTTGACATAGCTCTTTAGGGAGGGAATCATCTGCAAAGCTTCAACAAAGGGTAGTTTCATAGACAAGTCAGTAAGCATCTCCTTGCACTTTGCAATCTCCAAGTCTTTTTGAGACTTCTTTGGTGGAACAGGATATGGGGCTGTAGGCATGTAAGTTCTCTCTATCACTGCTAGCACTCTCTGATTTATTACCACTGGAACTTGCTGAACCAGTTATGGCATGATTTATTGTGTCAAATTTGGCATTGACTCATTCTTAACCTTGCTTATTCCATTTTCCTTATCATCATCGAGATCTACAATCACATTTCTGATTGATGGTTGTGTCATTGTAGGCTCAAGTTCTCTACCACTTCTCAGTGTGATAACATTGCATTCTGTGTAGTCATCCCATACTGCTCGTGTTGCAGATTGTTGTGGGTAGTTAGTGACATGAGTACGCTCGAGGTCAGATTTTTGGACTTGAGTGATGACATACTCATACTTGGTACTCAGCTTGTTATACATATTGTCTACCTTTGCTTTAATCTCGAAGGTAGCTTGGTGTTGTCCTTTAATGAGCTACTTGTTAGAATTAACACCAAAGATTAACTATACTTGCAGAAAATAAAGAGAGAAATAAGGGAGAATATTAGGGAAGACTTTTCTCTTCTTCTTACTTATGAAAACATCTTACAATGAGTGTTTATATCTTGGAACCATATCTTGGGACTATCTATTTTTTCCGTTTTTCCAAACGGCTATGTTGCCCTAAAACCCTTTCTTTTTTGCTTCTAGAATAAGCGTCTTCTAGGGTAAATGAACTCGACTAATACTCCCTTCAAGCTGAACCGTAAGGAACGAAGGCTTAGCTTGGAAACCCGAACACTACACCTCATTAAAAACCTTGATAAGGAAAACCACGTGGGACAAAACCTTTAGCCAAGGTCAAAAGAGTGTGTAGAACTTTGGTTTAGAGGACATGAAGTCAAGAGTGTTCCAAGCTTACAAGACCAAGCTTACTATATATGTGATTTCAAACCTTGGTAGTTGCGGCTTTGGTGAAAATGTCCGCCAATTGATCCTCACTTGGTGTATATCATTGGAGAACTACACCTTCTTCTATGCGCTCACGAATTTGTGACAATCCACTTCGACGTGCTTAGTTCTTTCGTGAAAAAACAGGATTGGATGCTATGTGAATTGCTGCTTGGTTGTCACAATGCATAGTAGTTGATTCCTTTGCTTCTTGGCCTAAGTCCTTGAGAAGAGATCGCAGTCATATCAATTCATCGGTCAGCCTCCTCATTGCTCTATACTCCGCTTCGGCACTCGAGCATGCCACCACCTTTTACTTCTTTGTCTTCCGAGTCACTAGGTTGCCTCCAACAAATGTACAATACCCTATGGTAGACTTCCTATCATTCCTATCTCCAGCCCAATCTACATCACAATATCCCGCAATATCCGAGCTCTCATTCTGTCCCATCCAAATGTCTTTATTCGAGCTTCCTTTGAGATACTTAAGAATTATCTCCATCATTGTCCAATGATACTTTGTTGATGCTTGCATATGTTGACTCGCTTGATTCACTGAAAAACACAAGTCGGGCTGAGATATTGTAAGATAAATTAGCTTGCCGACAAGCCTCTGATATTGTGGAATGTCGTCAAACGGTTTGTCGTTCCTCTCCCCCTTTCGGTTGACCTTGTAGTAGTCTCCAAGAGGAGTCTTGGCTGGTCTACAGTAATGCATACCCGTCTCATTAAGCAAATCGAGAGTGTATTTTCGTTGAGAAAGAAATAAGCCATCCGAAGATCGGCAAATTTCAATCCCTAGAAAATACTTTAGTTCCCCTAGATCTTTAATGTCAAAGACTGATTTAAGATAGATCTTGGTGGCTTCAATGTCGTCCTTATCATCACCGGAGATGATAAGATCATCGACATAGATCAAAACCACCACAAGACCTTGGGGACCCTTAAGGGTAAAGAGAGTGTGATCCGCTTCGGATTTCTTGAACCCACGATCTCAAAGAGTGAAGCTAAGCTTGTGGTACCAAGCTCTTGGTGATTGCTTCAAGCCATAGATTACTTTCCGAAGCCTTAAAACTTTTCTGGGAGGGAACTTAGAGTCAAGACCGGGAGGTGGGACCATGTATACCTCCTAATCAAGTTCACCTTGAAGGAAATCATTATTGACATCCATCTGCCACAATTCCCAAGATAGATTAGTAGCTAAGGAAAGAACAACCCTTACTGTGTGGAGCTTGGCAACCGGTGCAAATGTATCGGTGTAGTCAACGCCATAGGTTTGTGTGAATCCGCGAGCAACAAGTCGAGCTTTGTATCTCTCAATAGTTCCATCACTCTTGTATTTGATGGTAAACACCCACTTGGATGTCACGACTTTCTTGCCTTTAGGTAAATCCGCCTCATCCCACGTTCGGTTTCTTTCCATAGCATAAATTTCATCATCAACCGCAACCTTCCATTCCTTGATTTGCTTAGCCTCATCATAGCTTTAGGGAACCTGGTCCAACACAATTTTGCCAAGAAAAGCTTGAAAATCAGAAGGTAAAAGGTCAATCGAAAAAACTGTTTGAGGCAGTTGGGCCACGGCTTGAGCATTGTAATAGACCCTCATGTTTCGAATCTGTGTGCTTCTCCGGAGAGGTTGAGTACCGGTTGTTTGTTCTACTATTGGAGCAACCGGGTCAGATCCGGGAGACGGATATGTGACAATATGATCGTTCGGTGAGTCTTGCGGACCCGGAATGTGAATAAAACCGTGGTCTTGGGTGCAAGGCTGTTGATCCGTAAGGATTGGTGCATTCGGGGCACTTGGATCCCAGAGTTGAAGTAGGCTGGATGCTTGGAGCCAGAGGAGAAGGTTGGGTGGCGTTTGTAGCCCCGAAAGATTCAGTCGTGGAGTCTTGAGTCGGAGGAGTACTTTGGGAGTTTGGAGCGGATGATGAGTCTGCTACGCCTAGGTGGTGAAGGAGGAACCGTAAACTCGCAGACCTATCCATTACTGGTTCTGACAAATCACAGAGATCCTCCCAATTCCTTTCTCCAGAGAATCCACGATCCTCAATGAATTTTACATCCCGAGAAACAAGAATCCTCTTAGAAATTGGATCATAACATTTGTATCCTTTTTGGGTGGATGAGTAACCTAGGAACATGCACTTCTTGCTCTTGGCTTCAAGTTTGTTCCTAAGCTCTCCGGGTACTAAGACAAAACATACACAACCAAAGACACGTAAGTGATTCGATGGAGGTTCGGTTTTGTTTAATACCTTGTATGGAGACACATCTTGGAGAATTTTTGTTGGTGTCCGGTTAATGAGATAACATGCTGTCATGACTAACCGATAACAGATTCGAGGTAACAGCCTTTCTAACCGATAACAGATTTGAGGTAAACTCCGGTAAATAGAAGGCCCTAGATTTCTTATCAAATAGATCTAGATTCCATTCTCTACTAACCGATAATTTGTTTCCATTTGCTATCACAACACTTCCCACAACTGGTTCTATGTTACAAACTAACCCCTTATCACTAATCATATGATGAGAGGCTCCAGAGTCAATAACCAAAGGTTTAAAGAGAGTTCGAGTGTAATAGCAGATACCAGAATCCTTTAGGGATTTAAGAGAGTTGATTAGGGATTCAAGGTCGGATCTCTTTATATCTCCATTGATAACGAAGATGAGGCTGCGGTCAAGTGCTCTTGATCCTTGGAAGGGGCCGAAGGTGAGCCAAGCATATGCCCATGATCCGCCGAGATTTTGTGAGACAAGTTAGCCTTGAGATCCTTGAACCTTGATGGCTTCAGGTGTGGTTAAAGCACCCAACATTTCTCCTTAGAGTGGTCTTTCTTCTTGCAGTAGTCACAAACGGGCTTTTTCCTCTCCTCAAACTTCCCTTGGGACTTATTTGCGGTAATGAGACCCGAGCTTCCTTTTCCTTGTAAATACTCAATGGATCCTTGCTCTTTTTGGATTTGGGAGCACACATCTTCAAGACTAGGAAGGGATTTGGAGCTTGCGGTTGACCTAAGGATGTGCTTCACAAGGTCCTTGTAACCCGAATTAAGATTCATCAAGAGGCTAGAGACCTTATCCTCTTCGTTCCTTTCCCTAATTACCTTCAGATCCATGGAGAATGGCTTTAACATATCAAGTTCTGCCCACAAAGATCTAAACTTCCCAAAATATTCGGTAAACTCCATTTCCTCTTGAGAGAGGTTGGCTAGAGTCTTCTTCACTTTGAAAACCCTTGTGAGATTTGAGACATTCCCATAGACCTTCTTTAAGGTGTCCCATAACTCCTTAGCCGTCTCACAATAGGAGTAAGCCTCAAGGATTGGAGGATTTAGAGAGCTTTGGATGATAGACTTGACAGCTTGGTCCATTTGAAACCATTTATCATCCTCATCAAGAAGATCATTCTCGTCAACGTCACTAAAAGAGATTCCCTTGGAGGTCTTTCCCTTAAAACGTGACTCCAAAAACCCCTTCTTGTGCAAAGCGTGGTCTTCAATGTTCGAGTCCAAAGTACATAATTGACAGCCTTGAGTGTCACGGAGACCATAGGAGACTTAGCTTGGGTGAAAACCATTGCTTATACGAACAAAACTTCTTCACACCTTATCCCTGAGAATCAAAAGACCCGTAAGGTTGAAACTTGAGGAAAGATCGTGCCTTTGTAGAGAAGACTTGGAAATCTTTTCCTCTTTTTTTTTTAAGTTCTTGCTTTGCAAAAAGTCGAACAAGATAAGAGAAACATGAGAATATTAAGAGATTAAAGAAGAAAAAAATGACCGAAAATCATTGCTCAGATACCATTTTAGAATTAACACCAAAGATTAACTATACTTGTGAAAAATAAAGAGAGAATTAAGTGAGAATATTAGGGAAGACTCTTCTCTTCTTATTACTTATGAAAACATCTTACAATGAGTGTTTATATAAAAGGAGATACAAGAGAGAAAATGCAAAGTTGAAAAAGGAAAAATAGGAAAAGGGAAAATAGGAAAAAGGAAAAATAGAATTGGAACCATATCTTGGGACAATCAATTTTTTTCTTTTTTCCAAACGGCTATGTTGCCCTAAATCCCTTTCTCCTTTGCTTCTAGAATAAGCGTCTTCTAGGGTAAATGGACTCGACTAATACTACTGGAACATTGTCTTGATCTCATATTGAGAACTATCTGGAGGGTTTGATGGAGTTGATGGTTGGTTAGGCGAAAAGTGAGACTCCTCTTGAGTGACTACCGACTCGCGTTGTGCTGGAATGACTTCAACTAACGTGTCACACTAGTGCACAACTTTCTTCTTAACTCCACTTGCTGCATTGAACATATCCAACTTAGTAGTGAGCCCTTCCATTTTCTGAGACCGTGCATAAGTTCGTTGGTCACGTGGATCTCTGTTAGAGAATTGATTGCTCAAACTTGCAAATAGATTGTTAATCAAAGTGGAAGCTTTTTCCTTGGTGTTGGTCATGAAATCACCATTGCTCGCAACATTCAAATTCCTCATGTATTCCCAACTTATACCCCCGTAAAAGATGGTTAGAATCTGTTCATCTGAATACCCATGATGTGGGCAGTCTCGCTTATACTCTCTTAATTGTTCATAGGCTTCACAAAAGGTTTCGTCTTCTTGCTGTTAGAAGGTGGCAATTTTGTTTTTCAATTGAGTTGTCCTTGCTTTGGTGAAGAAGTGGTCCAAGAAGGCGTTCCTTACATAATCCCACAAAGTGAGTGACACTTGAGAAAGAGACTTAAGCCATCGCAAAATCTTTCCTTCCAAGAAGAACTTAAATAGCTTGCATTTAGCATACTCCTCATGAACTTCACTCGGTACTATAATACTGCAAATCTCTTCATAGTTTTTGATATGATCCGTCGGATTCTCAGCTAGGAAACTGTGAAATGGAAACAGCCTGATCAATGAAATCATTTGAGGGTTGAAATCAAAGTTTCTCCCTTGTAGTGGAGGCAAGCATATT
>JAKUCM010008261.1:0-19521 GCA_023374145.1 Lepidium sativum
ACGTCAGATCTTACACAATACGCTCCAGCTCTCTGGCGTAGCTTAGAGTCTGGTTGATGAGTTGCAGAGAAGGAATCTCTTTGCAAGGTGCAGTTTCTTTTGCTTTCTGGAAGACAACAAACCCATCCTTCACTTCCCACTCGGGGTGTTCCTATAGATTTGTTCAAACATAGATTGAATCAATGGTTCTTGATTAAAACTTTATACAAAAATGTTTTTTCTTTTACCTCTTTTACATAAGTTAAGAGTTCTTGATCAGAAGAGAACAGCAACATCTGCCGGGCATCGCTGATAGAGACATAATCATAAGCTTTCTCGCTGCATCCAGCTATTTCATCTCTGATAATTCAGTGATAATAACAAAAAGATAGTGAGATAACACGCAAGAAGGCATAAGAATGAACTTATTCAGAGGACTAAGTAATTGATGTCACCTTATGGTCTTTGCCAAGAGATCCATGAAATAGACGTAGGTTGCATCAGGCGCAGTCTGTCTAGCACTCAGCACACGGTTATAGGCACCCTCCATGAAAGACTGCTCAAGCTCTACTGCATGCTTGATGCAAGGATTCTCCAATGTAGCTGATGAAAGTAATTCGAGTTCTGTGTGGAACTCGGCAATTCTGTTTTGTACAAGCAGCCTCAGAAGGTTCAGACCAAGGATAAGATTCTCCTGTGGAGATGTGGGAAGACGATTCCTAATGCAGAGGAAAAGAAGATACGTTAGACCACATAAAAGGACATTGCATCCAAATGAAAAGGTTTGTCTTCAGACGGTTGGTCCTTTCTTCACCTGGCATCCACATAGTACGGTTTCAACTGGAAAAAATCTCTCTCAAAAGCATCTTGATCCTCGGTTTTGACACTTAGAACAACAGCATGTTCGTAGATGTCCCCTAAAATTTCCCAATTGTTAATTCTATAGACGCTAATAATCAATCCATAATACTAATTTACCAATTACTCAATGCAAGTCACTGAAACAATGAAATGCAGCATTTAAACGATTTAAATCGATCCACAGGAAACAGTGATCTACCAGTATAAGTCAGCGAGTAACATTCAGAGATAGACAGACAAACTAAAGAACATTAAAACCTGACACAATCTCTTGGCTTACATGACCCCATCAGAGATATTTAACTAAAAGCCAGCTCAATAAGTCATGAGAACAGACAAGGTCTTAATACTCCATGCAATTGATGGCCAAGCAAAACTATAAACTTCCTAGCAATAACTTATGTAAGCCCACTAATGAAAACAGAAACTTACTTGCAATAGTCAACTCCTGAGCTGCATTAGGTGAATTCTCGAACAATGGAGGAAGGCTTTTGAATTTCGTTAGAAGAACCTATAGAACATAACCAAAAACAACCCATAGTTATCAGAACGTCTCGCCAGTCAATTACAATCTATACCAATCGCGATATGTTCTACTCACAGCACTTCGCTCTACTAAAAGATCGCCAAGACGTTGATAAAATAAAAAACTAAGTCACTTCAACAGATCGAAGCTCTCATGGATTCGAACTCTATCGACATAACCCGTAAAGTTTCAAAACGTCGGTTAATTAAAGAGACACGCGAAATCGAATTGGATTAGGGTTCAAAGAAGAGATATACCTTGAGCTGAGACAACAAATCACTACAGCTATTGTAATCTTTCCTCACAAACGCTGCCTTAAATCTCTCGAACTGCTGTGAGACTTCCGTAAGCAGTGGATCCATTGCTTGAGCTTGCTTTCTCTCTTCACCGGCGACGATACTTTGCTTATAGATTGCTCGCAACTGGCTTGATCGCGAAGACAGAAAGACGGACGCAGATAGAGAGAGCAGTAGTAACATGTTCTTTACAAAATGGGCCTTTAATGGGCCAAATTAATCTATTAGGCCTACAGTGTACGTTAGCATTCTGACTAACGTGTACACTGTGGTGAAAAGCACAAGTATCACCATCATCATCATCATCTCTTTATCCAAATTACCACATCGTCTCTTAGCTTTCTCCAAGCAGCTGTGTTGTGCTTCTAATCTCACAACAATGGTAGCGTCTTCGCTATGTCTCTCGAATTCTCCAATATGCCCTCAGACTCTACCTAATATCTCCTCACAGCCACTCCTTTCTTTCTCTCATTCCCTCAGGCCATTCATTTCCAAGTCGAAACCTATTGCCTCGATACAACAGCACAAGAGAGATGGCTCTAAATTTGTTGTGAAATCTCAGACTCTTGATTTCTCCGGCACTTTCTTCGAAGGTGGATTCGGGTCTGACGATGACCCGACCTCTTCTCCTGGGTCAGGTGTCTCAACTGCCCTTGAAGACAAACCAGAACCTCAGTGCCCGCCTGGGCTCAGGCAGTACGAAACAATGGCGGTTTTGAGACCAGACATGTCTGAAGATGAAAGGCTTGGTCTTACCCAGAAATACGAAGAGGTAAAATATTCTCGAAATTTGATAGAGAACCAACTTCTGGAAATCAAATGCTGTTCGATGAGTAGAAACTTAGAACTTTCAGAATCAAAACTGGAAACTTTCAGTCATAGTATAGCGTAGAGACCTCTAAAAAGTTGCATCTTGTGACTGTTCTTGCACTTCGTTGATTAGAAAGCAAAAAATTTTAGAAGACGGTTTCAAGGTAGAGTTGAGTATTCGTAGCTAATGATTTCTTCACAGTCGAAATGTCTTCGTAGCCAAGAGCAATCATATCCTTCTGTGTGCTATGAATTGTTCACGTTAAGAGCAATCATATCCTTCTGTGTGCTATGAGTAGATTATCTGCTCAAGATAGGAGCTTTATGTGCTTTTCTTAGTCATGTTTTACCTTAAAACCTCAATCCAGATGGTCTAATGCTGGAAACGAGCCTACACACGGTTCTTCTTCGTGGTTAAAGTCAAATCAGAATTGTGAAATGTCATTGTTGGATTTCTATAATTGCATATCTTACTTAATGCAGACACTGAAAGATTGTTGTATTGCTCTTGTTTTTGGTGTGTGTGGCAGTTGCTTGTGGCAGGAGGTGGAATGTATGTGGAAGTGTTCAACAGAGGAGTGATTCCATTGGCTTACAGCATTAGAAAGAAGAACAAAGCTGGAGAAACCAACACTTACCTGGATGGAATCTACCTTCTCTTCACTTACTTCACCAAACCTGAATCAATAACTCCACTCGAGTCCGTTCTCACAGCGGATGATGATGTTATCCGATCATCTTCCTTCAAGATAAAGAAGAGGAAGTACAACTGAAGATACCCTTGAACATTGTGTATGTGTGAGAAAAAGAAAGTCGGGTTCTTTTTAATTCTTGTTTTTTGTTTGGAAGAACCAAAGTAAATCTATCAAACTCGAGACTGCAAGTAGAGATTTTTGCTTCAGAAAATTGTTGCTACAAAACTGAGACTTCCGATCTTAATAGAAAGTCAATATTACTTCTTCTTGATTAACATGCCTATAGCTTCAACAACGAAGCCTCATATTTTAGTTCTTGCTTCTTCGTAATTTAATTTGTGCATTGCTCTGTTTTCTTATGTAACAGAGCTTAAGAAATCACTAGAGCTATGTGTGAGAGAAACACATACCTTTATTGGAAACAGAATACAATCAACTCCAATCGCCATACTGATTAAATTCATCATAGTAACTCTGTTTCTTAGCACAAGACTCATCGAAAGCATAACAAAATCAGACATTTAGACATGACTGATGGGGCAACGAAGAAAACAAAAGTGTCTTCTTCAAAAACAAATTTGTAAAAGTGACTCAAGTTGCCTGCTTTTGTTCTTGTCAAGCTCAAAAGCTAGAACTAGAGTGATTTCGTTTAAGATCTTAGACTCTAGTTCCAAATCGTTCTTAACTTTCTATTATTGCATATTACGATAACAATATAAAATGTGTTTTACTGTGTGTGTTCATCTTCTCAATCAACAACCTTAATTAACAAAACAAACAGGACAACGTACTAATCCATTCTCATTACACTTGAGACACCTCTCCCATCCTTCTCCCTTCGTCGCCGCCGCCACTTTACAGCTTCCGCCGCACTCCAGACAAGGCAACCACCTAGCTCCTCCGCAGCCTTCACACATGAGCCTCCCTTCCTCTCCTACTCTCTCCACACGTGCCCACCTCAACACCCTTCCTAACTTCCCATTCTCATTCATTGCCGTCACTTCCGCTGCTCCTCCCAAGTACCTCCCTTTTACAAACACTCTCGGTGGTGCCACCATAGCTTCATCTTGAAGCAGCTCCTTAAGCTCACTCAACACTCCAGCGTCTAAAGCCACGTCCCTCTCATCCACCACCACTCCTTGTTGCTCCATGATTGCTCTCACATTCATACAATCCTCATACGTGCGACGCACTCCTTGCAACGACGTCGTGTAGACCACTAAACCATCCCCTCCTCCCGGTGGACACTTCTCCGGAAACTCCCTAAGTGGATCCCAATTCATCACCGGTTTCTTATTTCCTTCTTTCTCCCTCCGTTCTCTGTCTCTCAACACGAATATGTTCTCATGTTATAGACTGCCTAGGGGAATTGTACATAATCTAATATCGGCCATAACTGATTTTTGGTGGGCCGGTTCAGGTTCGTTTAGAGGAATACATTGGCGTAAATGGGGGAGTTATGTAAACCTAAAACGGTGGGAAGACTGAGTTTTAGGAAATTGGAAGATTTTAATACGGCAATGTTGGCTAAACAACTCTGGCGACTTTTAGATTTACTGGATTCTTTATTAGCAAAAGTATTAAAGGGTCGGTATTATAAGGATCAATGTTTATTAGCACCTATGAAAGCGATGTCTTCATATGGGTGGCGAAGCTTGTCTTCTGCTAAAAGTCTAGTTGACAAGGGTTGCATTCGGAGAATTGGAGATGGAAAAACAATTAAGGCTTGGTACGATTTGTGGATATCGGACACGATTCCCCGGCCGGCGTTTTGGTCGAATTTGAATTTGTTTCCAGAGATGACTGTCGATCAATTTATAGATAAGCCTATGGGTAAATGGAAGGAGGTATTAGTTCGTCAATATTTTTGATCCTCGAGATGTAAAATTGATTCTAGGTATTCCGGTTCTAATCCGAGAACGACCAAATTATTGGGGCTGGTATTACACGCCAACAGGGTATAGCATTGCAGAACAGTTGTCAGGACCTGAATATGGTCAGTTGGGCCCATATTTTGAGGTCTTATATAGTAATGTTTGGAAATTGAATTGTCCAAATAAGATTAAACACTTCATCTCGCAAACTTTGTCAAGATGCATTGCTGTAAGTAAGAATATTGCTTAGAAAGGGATTAGTTGTGATATTAGGTGCATACGATGTGATAAAGAACAAGAGTCTATTAATCATGATCTGTTTCTATGTCCAACAGCCCTTCAGGTGTGGGAAATGTCGTGTATTCCTTCTGCACCGAGTATTTTTCCTGGTGCGTCTATTTGGTACAATTTGGATTATTTGTTCTGGATGATGACGGTGAAGGTGGAATGGCAGTTGTTTCCTTAGATTTTATGGCAGATCTGGAAAGTGGGAAATGCTTTCTGTTTTGCTAGTAAAGATTTGGCTCCTCAAAGGGTATAGAGTAACACAGTTGCAAACTATGCAGAGTGGTCGTTGGCGTGTTTAGGGAGTTCGAATGTTAGAGGTCCAATCTCTATTCATACTTCTGTCAGAAAGTCTCTACTAGCTTTCCCTACCACAGCTAATACGTAGTTCACAAGCTTTAAATGCTTTGTAGATGCGTCCTGGAAGAATGCCGACCGTTATTCTGGTTTAGGTTGGTACTGCTTCATAGATTCAGTGGGTGGCAAGCGTATGGGTTCCAAGGGCATTTAAAAGAGTCTATCAGCCACACATGCGGAGGTGGAAGCAGTGTTATGGGCGATGAAATCATTGGTGGCTCTTCATGTTTCGGAAGTGGAGGTTTCGACAGATTGCGAGACGGTGGTGCGGATCCTCGATCAACCCGAAGAGTGGCCTGCTTTTCTTCCATACCAAGAGGTGTTCGCGTGGTTTTGTTCTCTCTTCTTGGTTTTTTCTTTATTAGTTATTCCGAGGTTGATTAATCATAAAGCGGATTCTTTAACCCGACAGGGCAGAGAATTTATTTATGATCGATGATGTACTCTTTTTTATTTGTTATCTTCTATTATGCCTTGTAAAAAAAAACGATTCCACATTTATTAGTTAGGGCCTAGATTATTAGCATGACTAATTTAATGAATTAAGCCTTCAAATTAGAAATTTTCCACACAGGCACCCAATAAATTTATTGGCATTTAGCCTAGTGACATTCGGTAAGTCCACTTAAGACAGCGTATTTGCATAACCTTGAGATCGAATCCCCATGCCTAAATTATGTAGGAATTTGGTTATTGGGTCGGCCAGTTGTGGCCCAATATAATCTACCGTTGACAAAAAAAAAATACCAATAATAATTCTCAAAATATTAAACTTAAAGCTAATCACTATAACATTTTTAAAACGACTTAAAATTTAAATAAACAATATAATTTCAAAAATTTAAATAAAAATCCACAACAAATTAAAAATATTTTTTAAAAAATTATTAAAAGAAATAATTATTAAAAGAACTAACTATTAAAATATATTGAAGTTATTTTATTTATTTATAATATTTTTATGTCTTAAATGAGATTTTAACCCCAAAAGATCATAAAATGGAGTCAGAATTTTGATTTAATGAATGTTATAGTACAAGGAACGGAATAATTTAGAATAAATAATTAATTCAAAAAATAATAAATTAAAAATAATTATCATAAAATGGAATCAAATGGTAATTTATTGAAATTTGTAGTTCATGAAATATTTCATAATAAGTTACTTCAACCAAAAAAAAATTAACATTACAAAAACTTCTCAAAAAGAAAGTTAGAAAAATGATTAATTCAAGTTTGTAGTCTATCTAATGTTTTAAAAATAATCAAAATAAGTTTTAACAAAAAAATTAAAATCTAGAAAGTACTAAAATTATTACAAAGTAGAGATAAATAGTGATTTAGTTAAACCTATAGTAAATGAAATATCTTAAAATTTTAACAGAAAAATGTTAAAATCTCCAAACTACCAAAAAATATCACAAACTAGAATTAAAATGGTTTACTGAATGTTATTTTCCATGAATGACTTAGAATATGAATTTAACTAAAAACTTAAAATCTAAAAATAACCAAAAGTGTCACAAAAAGAGTCAAAAAAACTATTTAGCGAAGGTTAATGTTCTTGTATTTAAATTAGTTTTTAAAGAAAAATCTAAAATTATAGTGAGTACCAAAAAAATTACAAAATAGAGTTAAAAGTAATTTAGTGAACGAGAGAGAGATCAAAATAAATTTTTAACCATCAATAATAAATTATAAAAGTTACCAAAAACAATCGAAAATTGAATTAAAAAGTAATTTTTGAAAATTTATAGTTTATGGAATATTTCAATGTCCTTAAAAAAATTAACTAAAAGAATTCAGATTGTTGAGGAAAAAATAATTAAGAAAATCAAGATTGTCGGCAAAATGAATAACAAATCATGGTCCAAATCCTACAAAATCTTAGAGTCAAGTCGAGTCAAAAATAATATATATATATATATATATGACTATGAATTACAAACTCAACTATTAAATATATATTTTAAATTTATCATTTTTATCGTTACAAATAATTATTCCACGAAAATAAATATATACTAAAATATCAAATAAATAGATTATCTAATTGATTTGTCATAATTTATGGTACAAACTAGATCTTGTTAATCAAATAGTTAATTATTGACAAAAAATGTATTAAGTTTAATCACATTTACCTGTTGGTTCATATCTATTTTTCTTATAATATAAATCAAGTGCTAAGCAAATTATATTCTCAAAATTTACATTCTCAACCTTTTTAGAGATCTTTTTGATAAACTTTTTTCCTTTTCTTAATATTAAAGAATTAATAAAAGATTTCTTTATTCCTCTATGTTGCTATCTTGAACATCCAATAGAGTTTCTGCTACGCAAAATTTTAACTGGAATGCTTTTATATCTAATATGCTGACCAAGAATTTAAAATGAATCCTTTTTGTTGGAGCAATACAGTAAACACTTGCAGTTTGTTTTATTTCTTTCATCTTTCTTAATTTTCTCTAATGGGATTGATTTTTTCTAGTGAGATGTTATTGGTGTATGTATTTAGATAGAATTATAAGAATTTAAATATTACTAAACTTCTATTGTCGTTAAATTAATATTTTCAAAACTTTATTAAAATTTAGTGCTATTAGTTTATATATTCATAAAAACACTTCAACTGAATTTAAATTGGATATAAATAAATAAAACTATTAATTATTATATTAGCTGTCAACAAATTTTTTTATGGAAAATCTCTTGAAAATTTTCGTTTGAAATTAGTTTAAAAATTTTCTGAATTATCTTTATAAACTTCTAGTTAAATTCTTGATTTCCATCCAAAATTTTTGGTATAACCATGTTTGAGTTGGATGAATCTTGCTTGACTTTATATTCTTTTGGTCGAGATGGTAGACTTTCGGTTTGGTATAATGATTTAATTAATTATTTTTCTTTTCCAACAATTAATTATATTTTTTTCCAACAACAATTAATTAATTTATATATTCAAAAATATATATATTTTAAAATATGATTGATTTACTTTAAATCTTTTTAAAAGATTTTTATTTTTCAAAATAATAAAACCAAATCTACAAGAGATGGATGTTGGAATCAGATATTGTCATGTTCCGATTAAAACTGTACCCTAATTATCCCCAAAGATTCACCAGTTCCACCTTTATTTAACAACTGTCAGCTTCCTAGTTTTTCTCATTATAAACCAAAACTAATATTAGATTATTAAATTAAAAGCCAGACTCATTGAAAAGCAGAGTATTCAGAGAATTTGGATTAACACAAAACTCCTGCGAGTCACGACAGTGGTGACGTATAAGTAGAGATAATCCAAACTTTTCCGATATGTCTTCAGGCAACTTCCCCAAAGATTTGAGAGTTTTAGTTTATGCTGAAGAACTTGTATATCTTCAGTACTACATTGAATGTCTTCAAAGGAATCGATACGAAGGTAATTTGGTTTGCTTCTTTCAGGTTTTATTAGTTAATGAAAAAGGAAACCCTAGAAATATTTCTTCTAGTTTTTGACCAATTATTACGTCTTCTAGTCTCCTAAATTAATATTTTTCTGATATCACAACGTGTGTGACTTTTTGTAGTGATCACGACTAGCTCCAATGAGAATCATGTCAGGTTTCTACTCTGTGAGCATAAACATATGTTCGACATAGCTTTGATGGACGTGAAGAAACCAGACGGTTATATTTTTCAATTAATCTCCAAAAATTGATCTTCCAATCATCAGTAAGAATCTAATCACATATATATATATATATATACATATATTAAAAATCAATACTTTAGTCATACATATACAGTAAAACTTCCTTAAATTAAAATTTGATTCAATAATAAATTTTATAAACTTATACAACTTTTAGTTATTAATTGAATTTCTTTAAAATTAATATTTACTATAAATTAATATAGTCCTAAAGTTATTAATTTATAGAGACTTTACTGTGTCGTTCACAATTTGGTGGCAGTAATCTCTGAAGACAAGTCAATAGCGTCGGTGACCAAGTGGATGGCAAACGGTGTTTGTGACTTTCTCTTCAAACCACCAAGACCCGAAGATCTAGAGTTGATATACAAAAACGTGGTACGAGCTGGTAAAAAGAGTGTGGAGAAATATTCTGATCTTGCTAGTGCTTCTACTTCGAAGAAAAGACGAATCGTGTGGGACGATTATCTTCATAAAAAGTTTTGCGATGCCATGAATTATCTTGGAGAAAGTAAGATTTTATATACATTAGTTTTTGCAGATTTATTTATTTGTTTTTTATATATATTTATAATATATATAATTGGATTTTTTATGCAGAAGCTGTTCCCAAGAGCATATTACAGCATATGAAAGTTGAACATCTGACTCGAGATCACGTAGCTAGCCATCTTCAGGTAACGTTTCTTCTTGCATAATACTATTATTTTGAACTATATAACAAAAAGATAGTTTTATAATATAAATCTTATAAACGATGATTATTCTCCAACAAGAAAATCTATAATTTCACATTTTAAGAAAATTATTTTATGGAATTATCATGATCACACCAAAAAAATTTAAATAAACAAATGATAATTTTAATTTTTTCGAAGAAAAATTTATGACGATAATTTTTATTTTATCTTCTTCAATGTATTCCATTAAATATTGAAATACCTTCTCCTTCTACCCAAAATAAATAAAAAGTTAAAATTCAGCAAAACCTAAAATAACAAAACTTAGGAACGCTCTCTTCTAAAATAACAAAACCTAAATTAGCCTTAGCCGCCAAAGAAACCAGATTTGTGTATGGTTACCAGCCGCCGGTGACTCAGCCAACACTAACATCGGTCACCCTTCTCTCTTGACGGGTGGTGAGGAGTTAGTCCAACAATGCAGTTAATGAGATGAGGTTGGGTGATACTGTGAGGGTTGGTGGTGCGTTTTGGAGCTCCGGTGGTGAGTCTTAGAATGAACTGCTGTCAGGCCGCCAAGGATGTCGCCGGTGTATCATCTTCTCAGCCACGGTCTTCGTTCTCGGGTGCTCTCTTCTTCGTTTGTTTCTGTTTCGACTATTTCTTCTGCTCATCTTTATTTGGTCAGTAGTTGGTTATTTAGTATTTTAATTTGTCCTTAGTTTTGATTGGGGGTTTGGTTAGGTTTCTAGTAGTTTCTTAGTTATCTACTGTGCTCTAGGTTGATTGTATTTTCCTCTCCGGTTCGATTGGGTGTTGTGTTCTTTTGGGTTCAGTTTCTTCTAGGAAGAGGTTAGTTTTGTTCCTTGTCTATACGTTATAGACTTGTTCGAGGTTTTTTCTTATCAAGGGTCCTATCAAGGTATCGAAATAGTCGGCCTTTGTTTGGTTTCCTCTTCACCTTTTTTGGGAGTTTTGTAGGATTCATTATGGCCGAAGTAGTTCCATGTTCTTCATTCTTGCAGTACTTTTAATCATCATATGAAGATTCATCATTACTTTGGGGCTTCGTTTTGTTTCTCTCTGCTGTTTCTTTGAGTAATAATTTCTTGAGTCTCTTTTCTACAATCTTAGCATGATTTTTTTCTTTTTTAGTCTTAAAAAGCTTCTCTTGTTTGGGTTTCAATTTTTCTTTTTTTGGGTTTTGTATCCAGGGATATCTTTTTTTTCCTCCGTCTTTAGTCTTATTTCATACTGGTAATCTCGGAACAATATGTTCTTTTATATAATTTCAGTGACAAAAAATTGAAATACATGATTTTGAACTTTTATAAATTGGTATATATATATATGTATATTTCTTTTGCTATTAAAACTTAATACTCAATAACTAGTTTAGTTTAAATATAGGTGTTTGCAAAGTTGAAAATCTATAAAAAGAAAGCTATTGTGAGGATATCGATTATGTTGAAAAAATACATTTGAACTGTAAACTAGATATAATAAGTGATAAAAACGAAAAGGTTTTTAATGGTAAGTGTCTATTTTGAATAAGATATTTAAAATATAAAAAAAATTGTGCATCTTCGAAATCTTTAAACCATAAAACATATATCTAATGGGATGGTAAAAAAAAAAAAAAAGAGACGGCTAATAGTTATAGTTTTGTAAATTTTCCATCACTTTTGTGATTTTTTATTGAGAAACTGAGTTGACAAAGAAAATGTTTATTTTGAAATCTTTACCACAACTCCGAATAGTAATCCATATTTCGCTATATATTGTATTCATGAGTTATGTTCATGTGTAGAAACATCGTCTAAATGAAGAGGAACGGAAAAAAGAATCAGCAAATCCAGAAGAGAGACAAGAATTCAATCATGAGGAAGTTTCTATTGTGATTCCTGATAAAAATTCTGGGATGGCTAATGATCAACAACAAGGTAACCATCAGACCACAACTATTACTACAGAACCGAGGTCAGATAGTTACATAATTGGACATGAGATGGAGTGGTTTTATGGTAGACGCATTTATGGTATTGACATTGACTCGCTATATAACACCAACGTGGTTTGATCATACTCCTCCTATAGTGGTTCCTCAACCTAGAATTTAACAACTATAGTGGTCAACGGTCAACCTGATCAGAACAATAACTGTAGTGACACTTTCTGTCAAAAATTCAATGGATAATGTATGTTCGTTCTAAAACCTAGAAAATAAATATTCTAGAAAATTAAGAATGCTTGACAAATATGTTTGAGGATATCATTCGAAATTGTGACTCCCCTGAATCTAGAGTATATGGTGTCCCTTTCTTAGATAGTTTACTAGCGTTTCCTTCGAATAAATCTTTATAGTAAATTTTCTTGTTATTACCGGTTGTTGTAGCTATGGACGGAGGAGTCATGCTCTACCTGAATTAAAGTACCTCCAGTCTTCATTCTTTCAACAGTTTGACGTGGTTTCTCAGATAAAGTGGAGCCAATTTTCTCATTACAAGAGTCATAAAGCTTCTTTGTTAACATACTCGGTTGAATAGTTATAGGTGAAGCAAGTGTCATATTTGCATCCTCAAAGATTCTATTTCTTCATATATTTACTATAAAACTAAAAACCAATTAACAATACTTTGGGATAATATCAGAATATTTGATTAAAAGCCATGTTTCATCATTTATTTGGGAATATTTTCAGCATTTTCAGCAAATACTTAATATATTGTATTCTTCTATGGCTGGCTTGCTTAATTTTTGAAGTTCACAGCACTCCTTATCTAGGAAGAAGAAATCTCCTCCCAAAGAATTCCAACAATTCCTACACTTGATATCAATATTATGACATCTAGACATAATATTTCCTTTGATTTCAATTTTTTTCCATCATTCAAGAGAATCTCATTTAAGTCACTCAATAGACCTTTTGTTGCAGCACCGACCCATAAGAATTTTGATTGTCTAATGATCCTTGTCGTTTTCCTTGAAATTCTTTACATCTAATATCTGAGAAAAACATTTGTTATTATATAATTTGTAGAATTTATAATTTTTAGTACAAAATAAGTTAAATTAAAGTCTGTTCTTACCTATTTTTCTCTCAAAATTTTATATATATATATATATATATATATATGCTACAAATCAAAGGCAAACCACAATTCTTCTTTGCATCAAGAAATGAATAGTTTGCAGAAAATTTTATTTCACTCATTCTACCTAACTACACAAGAGGCATGAGAAATGATTGCTCTATTATTTTGAATTCTTTTTTTCTTATATTAATTTTGCACTAAATTCACATAGCTCATTACATAACAACATCAAAACATTAAATTATAAAAGTTCTCAAGGGGAAAGAAAATACTCTCTCTAGAAAGCATATTGAGTTTTCGCAATATGTTATATTCCATGATTTCTTTCTATGTGGGTGACGGATCTGGGTCATTGTTCTCTTCTTCGACATATGCTTATTTACAACAGATATCGAGATCTTTTTGAAAAAACCAAAACATAATTGATTTCAATTTATTTTAGAAACAAAAACCCCAATACAATATTATGATGTTGTTAGACACTAATATAAGTTTTCAAATACAAACCAAACCGTAAGAAAAATAGTGAAAATAATATAAGTATTATATATGTATATCTTTACGCATAAAATATATATATAAATAAAATTTATGCACAATACGTACATTCATCTAGTTGAAGACAAAGTCATGTCAAATTTATAAGAAAATACTATTTAAATAGTTGAGGTTTTGTGTGTCCACTCTAGATTAGTGAGTGTAGAATTTATGATTATTAATTTTAAAAGTGAAATAAAATATCTGCATTGACACGTTTACATGGATTCTAGCTACTCTGGTAAAAGATACTTTTCAAAAATCAAATATTAACACTACTATTTCTCCTAAATTTGTGCTCTATTAAAAATTTCTATGCGTACACAGACTTTTGTGTCACTTGGTGGATCTTGAGGAGTAAAGGATGAGGTTGAGTTGATGTTATGTTGATGCCATACAACTTTCCTTTTTCAGTTCACAATGTTTATCACTTTCAGCTCGAGGACAAGCTAAGTTAAAGAGGGGAGTATTGATAAGAATTAGAATAAACAGAAGGTTACTAGAGATTAGTAGAGGAAGCCTCTGGCTTAGAAGAGTATAGGGTCTCTAGAACAAACCCTATTGTATTTTATCCCCTTCTTTGAATAATAATAACAAATTACGATTTAAATCTTAACAAATTGGTGCGATGATCGTGAAATAATTTTGAACTTTCTAAAAATGACATGTATTTTTTTTGCTTTCATCAACTTAAAAGTTTTTGTTGTTAATTCTCTATTTTTAATGTTGACAAAAAATGTCTTTTTTTTATTGCTAAATGTCTACTATATGAGCTCTACATACGTTATAAATACAAATTTTACCACAAAAAAAAAAAACAAAATGATCATATATTCATTCAACTAAACAGTGCAATTCTGTTCAAATGTTTTGAAACAAATTCATCGATCAAAACTTTCATTATCTATCTCGTCCACAAAATTATTTTCTATTGCTATCAAAGCTAGCCATTTAATATATCTTGTGACAATGATATCCTCATGTATGATTTCAATAGAAGCAACAGTAATTGCAATAATTTTAACTATACATTTTTGTAATTTTTTCTTTTTTCTTAAATCGTTCTTGGACAACTTTTATCATTAGTTTCATTTGTTTTTAATCTACAATGTAATCTAATCCAAGGTGTCATACTATTTATGTTATCTTTACTTCTTTCATGCTCATTTAATCTAACAAATCTTACAACAGAAGATTTTTTCAGGCTTCACGAATTTTCGTTGCTATATTGACGGGTCGTGGAATAATTTCGATGTGTATTGTTGTCTAGGATGGATTTGCTTATCTGATTCTGTGGAAAGAGGTTGAATGGATGCTCAGTAGATTCAATGCAATCTATCCTTTCTTCATTCAAAGGTTAAAACAGTACTATGGGCGATGAAATCTCTTTTCACTATTCAGATCCTTGAGAATGGCAATGAATTGTGCATACATCCTAAAAATTTTGACGCAATTGGAGGAGTGGCCAACTTTTCAACCGGAGACGTCCTAAAGTCTCTTTTCAAATTTTTTTTCTCCATATTAGTCTAAGATCTCTGAATATGATGTTCTCACTCGTTATAATAGAGAATCATCTTATATAGTTTAGTGCTGTGACTGTGGTTACAACTTTCTGAATTTTTTATATATGAGTTCAGTTAACAAAGAAAACTAACATTTTGTGTTATTTGTTTCTCCATTTAATAACTCTCTAGTGTAGTAAGATGAAACAAGCCTTCAATGAATTTTGTTTCTAGGACCTTTAACAACATATAAATATCTTCTTGGTCCATTAATCGCTAAAATTTCAATCGATTTCACATCAAGCAGATACCAATTTTTTGGATCAAATGTCAATAACACTAGAAACACTTACATTTTCAATAACTTCATGATAATCTAACACTTGCAAATTATTAATATTCTTGAGCACTAGAATTACAAACATTAACGTTATTTTCTTTTTTGGAGTATGTTTTTTTTTTTCATTTTTCATGACCAAAAAGATAATTGGACATCATTAATTCAATCAGATGCGGTTGAAACAAGAGGAGATGGAGCGTCAGGCAGAAGAGAACAACGCCAAATTGCGAGAAATGGAGCGTCAGATGCAGGAATTCGCAAAATTCCGCGAAGATTTTATGAGTTTTACATCTTCGCGTAATTAGCTTTTTATATTGTAGTTAACAATTCTAATTTCTAAACTCTTTTAACTATTTTATTTTTAATATAATATAATTTTTAATTTTATTTCTTTTAATATATATTATATTCTAATGTTATTTTAATGTTATTTATTTTTTAATTTATTAATAAAGGGTTGTAGGAAGTGGTCGGAAACTTCCAACATCCTCCGACAGCAGGATTCCGACCTCCTCCGACAACACGCTTCCTACGTCCTCCGACAGCAGGGTTCCGACCTCCTCCGACAACACGCTTCCTACGTCTTCCGACAGATAACGTTTTCCGACTATCTCCGACAAACTCATCCCGACATCAACCGACGGCTGCTTTCCGACATTCTCCGACAGCCATTTTCCGATAACTGCGTGTTGTCGATAATAACCGACCACTACTGACGGTTTAATGGGTTCCGACCATCTCAAACCGACCACCAATAAACCGTCAATTAGAGTCGGAAATTATGTTTTTCCGATGGTTACTGACAACAAACGTTGTCAGAAACAGCTTTGCTTTCTTGTAGTGTAATACCAAAAATTTAAACAAAAATAGAAAAAAAAAATCTAATTAGAGAAAAGTCAAACGATTAAAACTTATTTGGGTGAGATTATATAAAAGTAAGAGACCAAGAAGAAGAGCTCGTCTATGGGTAATATATTTGATTGATGAACAACCCAAAAATCTATAAAGAAATTACAGGAGGATGAAAAAATCAATAACAGAACTGGTAAATATAAGTTGAAATGTAATGATTTATCAAGCTAATGCAGAAAAGTAGAGAAATTTGTTTACTCAATAATTGCTATGTATGGAAGCAACCCAAAATTTAACTGTCATGTTTTTGTAGACATTAATATGCTGACCAAAAATTAATGTTTTGGTGTTGTTATGTAATGAGCTATGTGAATTTAGTGCATAAAAAGGAAGAAGAGAAACGTGAAATAATGAGTGTGTCCTTCATTCACTTGTGTTATCTAATACAAGAGGGTAAGAATCATTGTCCATTTCTTACAAAAACAATCTTTCTAAAATTTAATTATGGTCTCTTAACTATTGCATTATTTTCGCAAAAAAAGTAAACCCTAGACCACGATCAATCGCCAACAACTGCCCACGTTCTCAATTTTTTCCACCTCTTTCATCTCCACTAGAGTATAACTGTTCCCGATTTTGTCGTAACCACTACTTGATTTGGCGATTCTTATATATCTAAGTGATGTTTCAGAAATTCTCCAATAGCTCAAAACAATGGCGAATACGAAATCAAAAAATTCAGATTCTGATTTTCCAAAACATCTTGCATTAATCAAGCCCATTCCAATAGTGTAAGAATTATGTTGCTTTGGTTCTAAAATTTTCTCGAGCTTAAGCATATAATTTGAATTTCCTGGCCACAGAAAAAGAAAATTGATGTAAGATCTTCTAGTAAAATCACTTCTGGAACTACAGAGGTAACATAATACATTGTTCCATTGAGAAAGCTAAACTTTCAGTGAAAGTTATTGAACTTGTGTTGTCTTTGTTTTTATTGCAGATACCATTCTCTGTAAATTTGAGGGAGCCTGAAGAAAACATTGGAGGAAAGTTGATGAGACATTTCATAGAACAAATATCAACATCCAAGTCAGTAATCTGATCATCTTTTATATAAGAAAAGGATTTAGGATTTTGATCAGTGAATTGAGGATGCATAAATCTGTGACAGTATCTGCTAACTGCAGATATACCTCGAGGATACTTACACAAACCTTTATCTGAAACAATTGAGTTTATTATTGAGAGTGGTCGAGGTACCTTTTTTTTTACTTCAATGGTTGTTTTGTTGGACAAGGTTGTGTTTTTTTGGTGATGTGTTTTGTTTTTCTTCTCTTTTGGTTGAAATTGATCTTCCTGAGCGACCAATTCCTCCAGAATTAGTCATCTTCTACATCACTCAAGATACCTAGAGACTCTATTTCAAAAATCATGAAATATTTGTTCTAAATGATCCAAAATTCTAACAGCTTCAAGAGGAGTAGCTTGTGTTTTTGCTGAAAGAAGACGTGCTCTGGTGTACATATTGGAAGAAGATGAAGACGAAGAAGTCTCTGAGGACAAGTAAATCTCCTTCAATTTCTGTAGATGATTATTCTAAACACTCCAGAATTTCACAATCAGGTGACTCTTTGAATCAATAAAACTTCTTAATGTTGTGAGAGTTGCAAGTATGTAATTCTGGTTTGGTGTATATGTATTTAGGTTATTGATAGAGAAGAGGCAAAAGAAGAGAAAGACGAAGTCATGGGTTCTAATTCAACTTCACTCCAAGCTGATAATGAAGCAGAAGTGTATAAGTTCACTCTCAGTGATGCAGATATAGAGGAAAAAGAAGAAGAGAGTCATAGTAAAGCATCAATGGATCAAAGAAAAGTATCTGATGAAGATGATTACATAGAGGAAGAAGTGGTGATGATGAAAGATAAGAGAGTATTTAGATTCAAAGAGAGCAAAGAAGAGAGAAAGAGATTAAGGAGAAGAACATCATCAACAAGTAGTTCAATGGCTAAAGATGATGAATGTTGGAAGTATTACTACAAGGGAAAGAGAAGGAGACATCAAAAGAAAGAGTTTGGTCAATGTTACCATATAGTCTACAATGTGTTTACAATGTGGTCGGATCAAAAGGAGAAAGGAGAAGAAAAAGAAAGATGCTTAAAGAAAGCTATTCATGTTCATCCTAAGCTTCCTGATTATGATCACATTGTTGCTCATGACTTTATTTCACTTAAGAAACAACAACAAAAGCATATGCGTTGTGTTGGATAATCTTCAAGTTGCTTCTCACTCAAGATATCTTTAGAATAGAAGATTCTAAAGATAAGAAGAGTTAGTTTTCTAGATAGATTTAAGAATAAGATAATTCCTATTTAGAAAAGGATATGTAAAGAGATATCAATGTGTTAGATATCTATATATATATATAAGAAGAAATCTAGCATACGATTTCTTAAGGAAGAACATTAAGCTTTTGTTGGTTAGTTTTGAGCATATTTTCTAATCAATAAAGATAGCTATTTCGATAAGTGTTCTTTAAGAGTCTCTATTTGGTATCAGAGCATTAGGTTACGTTGATATCTTGTTACACGAGGTATTAAAGAGATGGGTGACAACATGAAAGGAGACGGTAAGGTAATCAAGAAAGATTCGGTTCCTTCCTCGGTCATGTGTCCAATGATCACCTCTACGAATTACACGGTCTGGTCAATGCGTATGAGGGTTCTACTTCAGGTTCATAGGGTGTGGGATGCAGTAGAAAGCGGCTCAAGTGAAGAGGATAAGAACCACTTAGCCACACCTCTATTGTTTCAGTCAATTTCTGAAAGTTTAATCTTGCAGGTCGGAGAGCAAGACTCACCAAAAGGGATTTGGGAAGCTATCAGATCAAGGAATTTAGGGGCTGAGAGAGTTAGAGAAGCAAGACTTCAGACCTTAATGTCGGAATTTGATAGAATGAGAATGAGAGAAACCGATAATATTGATACTTTCTCAGGGAGGATGAGTGAGATCGCATCAAAATCATCAGCATTAGGACAAGTTATTGAGGAACCAAAGTTAGTCAAGAAGTTTCTTAATGGCTTGCCACGATATAAGTTCATTCATATCATAGCTTCCTTAGAATCTCTCTCTCTC
>JAKUCM010008262.1:0-19802 GCA_023374145.1 Lepidium sativum
TGTGACAATTAATTAGTATAATTATAATGATTTTATTAGTTATTTTATTAAAAAATACAAATTTTATATTATTTGACGCACTTCGAAGATATTGGTATAACGCACATTATATCTTGAAGCTCCTACCCATTAATAAATAAGTTAATACTAGTATATTTTAATTAATTTAAATACTTGTTTCTATACAAATATTTTAGCTACTTTGATCATATCATACCTATAAGATTGCATATCCATTATTTAATAATATCATTAGTGCAGCTGTAACTTATGTTTATGTTTCTTAAATAAGAAACAGATTACAATTAGTATAATCTTTATAACAGTTCCCTAAAAATCATAATTTCAGACCAATTAAGCTGTCAAAAGTTTTTTAAACGGTTACATATTGAGATCTGCTCCTTCTATTTGACACATAAATTGAAATAATAAACGTGGTAGCAATTAGATTTATCAAAATAAAAATAAATCATTCCATTATTTGCTAAGGTTTTGGTGAGCTACAATTTTTATTAAGATTTTCATGTCTTGAAACTCTCTCAACAAAACTCTATAATCATGTAAACAAAATCCATATATATATTTATTACAATCTAAACATATCCAAAATAAAGCGACAATATATTCAATTATTGAAGTTTATGCAGTCTTGTTCGATTATTAACACCACTATATATATATATATATATATGTATTAGGTATAATGCAAGTCAGATCTGAGTAATGTTAATATATGGGAGAATTAGTTTCACAAGATCTTGGAAAATCTAAGGGAGTTCCATTTTGCCAATCATGTCCTATATATAATTAATGCTCTATATAGTATAATGGATTAGTTACTTTATTATTTGGCGCTTAATAGATTCTTCAAGATATCTTATTCCTTTCTCTGTGATTATTTTCATATTCTTTTGAAGGTTTTTCATGTGGTACATGTTATTTTGATTTGTCTTAATTTTGCTTCTAATTTTCTTCTATTTAATACTAATTATCTTGTATAACCAATCACCAACAAGACTAGTACTACTCTTGTTTAAATAAATTTTATATAAATCATTTCATGGAACATTATGGTACAAGATCACTAATGTTCTTCATTTGATCATGTTATAATAATTTACCAATTAAATCGATAAAATCTAATATATATTTTAAAATTTTAAAATAAAATATAATAGAAATTAAATTCAATTATCTAATACATAGTTAATTAGAAACAAACAAACTGGATTATTTGTTTTTTGATATTATAAATATTTTTATTTTTAAATATTTTTATGTATTTTATTAACTGTGTGATCAAATCGAATATAATATTATACAAACATACTAGTAAAATCTAAAGATATGTGGAAACATGTATAAGGTGCATTTTGTATTAATTTATTTTGAACTATCATGTTGATTATTTTTTCAAGTTAATTACTTACTCCCTTATAATATAGTGTATATATATAGTTATGTAATTGGCCATCATACATTTTTAGATTAAAACGAGACTCTTTTATAAAGATAAAATAAATACTTTTTCATAAACAATATGGAAAACTAATTTTAGCTAAAAGAGACATTTTTCTATCTCTTTGGGAATTTATACTTTTTGGTAGTCATCATATCTTGACTACTAAACTAACAAGTTTTAGTTGAAATTCATATCTAATAATAAATTTATATTTGATATCTCACTTTTCTATCATAAGCTTTCTTTCTTTTTTTGGTTTGATGGCTTTTGTTTTTTTTTGTCTTTTTATATATTTCTAGCTTTTGAAATTACAGTCTGTAACAAATAAAAAGTTACAATATGTTTTGTTTAGTGCCTAGGATGTGGAAACCTAGAACATATCATAATATATCATTTTACTAAACTTATATTAGATCTTTTATATAATTTTATTTATCAGTAAAAGCAAGATAAAATTTATATATTAATATAGAATATTTAGTATGATAATAATTAGAATAATATACATGTTTTTATATTAAGATTTTTTATATAAATATTATAAATCTTGAAACGCAATGATCTAGTGTACTTATAACTGTAAGAAAAAAAAAATTAACTAACTAAATAAACTAATTTATATGAAAATGTGATCTATAATTTGAAAGATATGATTGGTGGTTTTAGGTAAATATCCTTTTTGTTTAATTGTAGGCACACAACTTCTGTTAAACTTGTAGTAGTTTACACATGACCAATGAAAATAGTTCGAAGATGATTTCAAAGTGTCTAATGATCAAAAGAGATTAGCTAATTGCTATAATGCTATCGTATATTAGATAATTATTGGATTAAATAAGTAAAAAGAAACATATAGATAATAAAATAAAAAGAGTCTTTTTTGATCATTACAAAACTCAATTGCCAAGTTAGGAAAAGCTGTTCTAATCTCGAGAATCGATCCACTTTACAATCATGCTCTGAGCGTAATCCTTAATTATTTTTTTGGTAACAAAAATACAATTTGCTTATAAGAATATTACCTGCATTTATAACCAGAACAAATATTCTTTCCCTTTAATAATTGTTGACCAGAAACAGTATGGGAAAATTAAAATCCAGATTGACATATTAAACACCACCCAATAAGCTAAAATAAAATACTCCTCTTGAATAGTTTTTTTATAAGTTGAGAAAATAGATGTTTGTAAGTATCACAAAACTAAAAAAAAATTCTGATAATGTTATGGAATTTGTTAGGATTTTTAGAAAACTCTTGCTAAAATTAAAACTACAATAAAAAATTTTAAAATGATTATATTTCACAATTTTAATCATCTAAATTCATTAGTATTTATTATTAACAAAATCACTCCAGTATAATTTGAAGAGTTAAACTGAAAATATGGTGACTTTATATTTTCTTTCGCTTGTTGTAAATTTCTGCTTAACCCTAAATATTAATGTTTGGTCAAATAGTTAACTATTATACTTTTGGTTAGATATAGATGTTATGTAGTCGCGTCATTTTGTGTAGTAAAAATTTAGGGTACTATAATTATATCTTAGCAATATAAATTGTTTAAAAAAACATTTAGTGACCATGAATTTAAGACAACTTAACCAACAATGTTATGTAGTACAGTAAGTTTCGTTTTTGCTTGGATAAAGGTTCAATAAGTACTATTTGTTAAATAAGTTTATTAAACAATACGTACCAACCGTAAAGGTTTGTAACATAATATAGTAATACTTTGAGAATAGAGTGCACCGCCATTTTTAGGAAACGATGAAAATGTATATGTACATATTTTGGTTTATATAGGTTTTAATACTTATAATAATCAGTTTAATTATAAACTTTCGGCGGCAAATGAGCTGCAGATTTTCACTTTACGTCCTAATTGTGATGAAACGATTCGTTTTCCATATTCCAATGATTTTCACTTTATCTTTGGTTGGATTGGTAGCTATGGTTTTTACAGTATGACATAAAGTGCGGTTAGGTACAAATGTAGTTTTAAACAAATACAGTTTTAAGTTAAAAAGCAGAACAAAAAGTTATATAATTGTAAAAAATATAAAAGTGGTTCGGTTTTACTTAATATTAAAAATATAATTAATATAATTAGTTTTATTTAATTTAAAATTAAATAATTAAAATTGCAATACAAACTGATAAAAAATATATATATATAAGCAAAATTATATGATTGGTGAAAATATAAACAGTACGGTTTTTGGATAATTTTTATAAAAAATTATATCAATAACAATGATATTACTATTATTTGATATTTTATTTTATTAGTCAATTTTAATTTATAATAATAATTTTACTGGTTTTCTATATATTATTTTAAAAGAGTATAATTTTTTTTGTTAAAAGTATTATTTATGTTAACAAAAAATATTGTCTATATACTCAATACACAGAATATACATGAGTAAACTAGTAAATTATAAAAAATATATTTATAGAAATTTGATTAAGTCAAGTAAGAAAAGAATAAAGAACACGAAGAACAATTTACTAGTATATATTACATTTTAAAACAAGTTTAATTAACTAAAATAATAAGAAAAAAATAGAATTGGTATTGTAGCGGTTTTACCCAAATACGCTAGTAATGTTAGTGGCTCAAAAATGTTACAATTTACAAAGGAAAGTACTGTAGTGTTTTTGATTATTTTGTTTGGAAAAAAAAACGCCTTTGAGAATAATTTTACAGATTGGTGTTACTTAGAACAAATCTGCTCCACATATAAAAAACCGCCCTGCTTTTTACACACCAATCCAAATCTTAGTATTTCATTATGGTTTTCATAGTTATTTATGATGATATACTTTATTTTATTGTATAGTATTTAGCTTATATATGTATGACTCAGTTGGTAATTTTGTAAACGATAATTGTAGAATAACAAAAGTTTGAGTTTTCTTCTCCTCATCAGTCGCATTTAATAAATATCAAGATGAAAATGAAATGCATGAGAAACTTGTTATATTTCTTTTGCAAATATAACCTAAGAATATCGACTTGAAAATATCAAATTTCTGTATATTGATGACGTATTTGATGAAAAGCAAATACTTTCCTTAAATATTTAAGTCATTATTTTATTTTCTAACAAATTAACGTGAGCAACACCCAAGCTAGCCCTAATCCTGGTTCGGCTATCTCGATGTTGTTTCGATCTGTGGGTTCAATATTAGAGTATCAATGGATTAGGCTCGTCAAGTAAGGTCTTTTCAGTATTGATAGCTTCAGTGGCCGTGTTCGGGGTTCGTGCGGTACTATGTGGAAAGCTGTAGGAATCACTAGATCTCAGTTTTAGGGCTGTTTCTCGGCTGAATCTCTCGTCGCAATCTCGTCGTTCTTTCTATGTGGAATTCCAAAATAGTCTTGTAATTTTCCCTTAGGTTGTTGTTTTTATTTCATCTTTTCTATTACTTTTATTTCTTTTGCCTTTTTAGTTATTTATCTCTAGTTTTGTTTTGTTAAAAGACTTTCTAAATTATAGTTTTTGTTAAAAAGTTCTCTAAATTAAAATTGAACATATTCACCGATATAAATTCAGCAGAACATTAAAGAGAAATATATAGCTGGCATATGAAATAACACGAAGTACCATTACAAAAATCCAACGACAACATCCAAAAATAAATATACAAAATTATTCGTACAATAAAAGGGATTGCATCGGTATTCATGAGAATAAATCGGCCACTCTTTAGCCTCTCTCCATCACAAAAACAATTAACACTTTCTGAATCTATGATTAATATCTAATACATAAAACACTTATATTGCAATAAATATAATAAAGAGTTTAGGACATCTTATTTTGTCGTGATTAAGAAAAACGTTATTAACTATAAGTGGTCGTGACTCATGCACGACTATAATACATTGATTCATACCTAATAAGCTTTTCTTGTAACCCAACCCATCTTATAAAGTGCTTCATATATTATATGAAAAAAGTGAATGCGATTATTTTAATACCATGAAGTTCTATTAAAAATATTTGTTCTTTCCGACGAAGGATCAGAATGGCTAAGCTAATAATATAAAATGAGGGGTTTTTATTTCTTTTATTTTATAATATGGTAACTTAAACTCATTTACCATATTACCGCTTAAGCTTTAACACTACTAAAAACATGTGTATAACATTAGCAATATTATATCATTAAAATAAATGACACTATATAAAATTATTGACATAAAAACTATTATATATCATTTAACATTATTAATAATAAATAACATTATAATTACATTTTTTATAACTGTATAAAATATCACTTACCGTATGATGAAAATAATTGTATCAATTGTTTAAATTGACACAAATTATTTGAATTACTATTTTCATAATCATTTTTATAAGTAATATAAATAACAATTATATCCATTAGAATTAGTGTAAACAAATAAAATAAATAACAATACACGTTTATGAATCATGAAAAATCTCTTAAATACCTAAGCAATGTATTGGAAAAATTTCAGACTCAGATAGGATAGTGTTATTGTTCTAGGTTTTTTCGTGTTGGCATAATTTATCTAAGCATCAAAATAGTGCACAAATTCATATTTAAGTACTGAACTACAGTATTTCCTCATATCTTCCCTATATTATATAAATTATATATATATATAAGCAATATACTACATATAACAATATAGTATTTGTGAGTGTGTGTAGATATTCCAAATCAAAGCTTCCAAAATGTTATGACATGAAAAGAAGAGAAGTCGATGGAAACCAAGGTTCCATGCACATGGCTTTACATATCTCTAATTTTAGGTTTCTTCTTGCCACAATCCCAACTAGTGGGTTTTGGTGGGATCCTCTTAACTTTTCTAATCTAAAGAATTTCTTTTTGACAAACTCATAAACTTAACTCGTAGCCAAGCCACCAATATGATTTCGCTTTTGTAAAATGCACTTTACAAGTATGAGTTGTGATTACA
Source organism: Lepidium sativum (assembly GCA_023374145.1). Classification (NCBI taxonomy): domain Eukaryota; kingdom Viridiplantae; phylum Streptophyta; class Magnoliopsida; order Brassicales; family Brassicaceae; genus Lepidium; species Lepidium sativum. Next base: position 6,427 of record JAKUCM010008262.1, read on the forward strand.
AGTTCCAATGAAGAGCATAAAAGATCTTATCATTGTAGCTAAGTTAGTCACCATCACTTGGCTAGCAAAGCCTAGCTACTAATCTCCTGTTATTTCCTACTTTATTAAAGCTTTTAAAGCCTTCCTTAATCATATACCTATCACTTACTTTTTATTTTTGATGGATTCTATTGCCTAATTTCACTTTAATACTTTTAATTATAAGAAAGTAATCTTCATACTACTTTAAATTAGGTTGAGAGTAAGTAATACTCATATCAATGCCCGAAATTAAATTTTTATTGGTTTATTATGTGATTGACTATATATATTATAGAGCTATTTTTGATTTAAATATTTACATGACCCGGTTAATAACATCACATCAAATTTTGATTCGTTTTCACTACATATAAATAAAAAATAGATTGTGAACTATAAATTGGATTTATCAAAATAAAAGAATAAACATAAAAGTTTAGTGATTTATTTTTAAAAATATTTAATCAGAAATCTATTTTTTATTATGTTGGGAAGAATATGTAGCTAGAAAAAGTAGTAACAGACTATTTACATTTGTAATTTTTTATTGCGTTAGAGTTTGATTTTGAAAATTGATGTAACGAATTTAAGTTTTAGATCGAGTATAAATTATTGATCAAATATTATCTATACGATTTAACATTGACAGAAAATTGATAAGTGATATAAGCATAAAAATAGGAATATGTTTTTTTTAGTTAGAAATTGTATTTTGTGTAAAGTAAATTCGAATAAAATGTGGAAGATGGAGGGACCAAGAAAAGAAAAGTGATGATCGAGAAAAGGTAATGGTAAAGGAATGGGTTCTGATGTGATCTTAACACAGCTTGGCTCCTCATCTTCTCCACGTGGCTTCCCATTCCACGTCATCACTTTCTTCTCTCCCTCGTGGCCTCCTCTTGTGGGTCCCACCTTCCTGTCTCTTTCTTTGCTCCCTCATTCCTTCACTTCCCTCTTATTACCATTTTCACATCTAATATTTAATTATTTTAATGTTAACTAAACATATGTAATAAGAATTACAAAGTCGGTTTTTAATTGTATTTTCCAATACAAAAATAAATATTATTTAGTCGTAAAGCATTGTCACTCTTTATTTACAAGTGCTTAACCGTCACACACCCCATTAGCAATTATTTAAAATTATAATTAGTACTACAACTCTAAGCAATCATACTCACAAATACTCTGTTATTATTACATAAAAATAAAATAAAATCAGAAGCTCCTTATTATTATATTAAAATAAATATCGTCAAATATGAAAAAATATTCAACGCCACATGGGATTTGGCCTCTATATAAACAGCCATAATCTCCAAACATTTTCATCATTCCAATTTCAAAACCACTTCCAATCAATCTTCATTGTTTTCTCTTTCTTTCTGTCTCTCTATAAAAACCTTCAAATTTCATTCTCATTAAACAAAAGAAAATGGAGAATATGTTTCGTTTGATTGATAACGATCAAGATTCAACTACAAACCGGTGCATTTGGGTTAACGGACCGGTTATCGTTGGAGCTGGACCATCCGGTTTAGCTACAGCTGCTTGTCTTCATGAACAAGGCGTTCCTTTCGTTGTTCTTGAGAGAGCTGATTGTATTGCTTCTCTTTGGCAAAAAAGAACTTATGATCGTCTCAAGCTTCATCTTCCTAAGCAGTTTTGTCAATTACCTAAAATGCCCTTCCCTGAAGACTTCCCTGAGTACCCAACAAAGCGTCAATTCATTAACTACCTTGAGTCTTACGCAGCAAGGTTCGAGATCAACCCTAAGTTCAACGAGTGTGTTCAAACTGCTCGCTTTGATGAGACTAATGGCTTATGGCGAGTTAAAACCGTGTCGAACATTGAGTCAACTCGCTCGGAGGTGGAGTACATTTGCAGGTGGCTTGTGGTTGCTACAGGAGAAAATGCAGAGAGAGTAATGCCTGAGATTGAAGGACTCTCTGCGTTTTCCGGTGAGGTGATTCACGCTTGTGATTACAAGTCCGGTGAGAAATTCACCGGGAAGAAAGTACTAGTCGTCGGTTGTGGAAACTCAGGCATGGAAGTTTCTCTTGACTTAGCTAACCATTTCGCTAAGCCATCAATGGTGGTAAGAAGCTCTATTAATGTGATGCCAAGAGAAGTAATGGGTAAATCAACGTTTGAGCTTGCAGTAAGAATGTTAAAGTGGCTTCCTTTATGGCTTGTGGACAAGATATTGTTGTTTTTGAGTTGGATGGTACTTGGAAACATCGAGAAATACGGTCTTAAGAGACCAGAGATGGGTCCAATGGAGTTAAAGAGTGCACAAGGCAAAACACCAGTACTTGACATTGGAGCATTGGAGAAGATTCGATCAGGAAAGATTGATGTTGTTCCAGGGATCAAAAGGTTTAACGGAAACAAAGTTGAGCTCGTTAATGGAGAAGAGCTAGAAGTAGACTCAGTAGTTTTGGCTACTGGATATCGAAGCAACGTTCCATATTGGTTACAAGAGAGTAACTTGTTTGCAAAGAATGGTTTCCCAAAAACCGCGATTGGAAATAGCGGTTGGAAAGGAAAGAAAGGATTGTATGCAGTTGGGTTTACAAGGAGAGGACTCTCAGGAGCATCAATGGATGCAGTAAACATTGCACAAGATATTGGCTCTGTTTGGAAATTGGAAACAAAACAACCCACGAAGCGCACCATGGCTTGTCATAGAAGATGCATCTCTCAACAGTTCTAGTTTATAGGAAGATTAGAGTTTTAGGACTAAAGAGAAGAGCCATCTCCTGAAGACCCAAAGCGAATCAAAGGGTGTTGTGTGTGTTTGTTTTTTGTTACCTCCGCCACTTATGTTCTTTTGGGCGTTTTCTGTAAACAGAGGATGATTTGGCCTTTTTAATTATTAACTTTTTATTGAGGGGGTTCTTTTATTATTTTGTACAAGTTTACAAATTGTATACAATTTTCGAAAATCTATAAGATAAAAATATTTCATTCCAATTTACCATCTTTCTATAGTCTTATTGTTTGTTCATCACTTACAGAGAAGGTCTCTTCGTTTGACAAAAAGAAAAGAAAAGAGAAGGTCTCTTCATGCTATGCCCTTTTCTATTTTGAACAAGCACATGTTCTTAAAAATAGTTTGGATATACTAAGATTGATTTTGGAGTTTGAGAATTCCACTTAATTGTTTGTGTGCTTTAGTCTTTTTGTAAACCGTCCTAGGTAATTTGATGTAGTAAACACGATTCACGATTCCGAAGGATTCAAGAAAGAAGAATTTTTCTGAAAACTTATTTCCGATAAAATTCAAACAAAATCTATTATTTGAATTAGGTTATCAGAAATGAAACGTTTTCGATGGAACCTCTTTTCGACGATCTGTGCAATTGCTGCCAAGCCGATGACTGATGAAAATAATGCAAACTAAACTAAATACAACAAAAAAATTTGTGTTGATTTTGTTGGATAAGCTTTAATAACTTGCAACTTAAGATATTTTTTTAAAAAAAAATTAGAGATGAGATAGGCTTAAAGAGTTTATAGATAGAATTAAGAGATATATAATTTTATTAGAAAAAAGATTAGTTAGGGATATCAAAGGATCAATAGCTCTATATATATACTTATGTTAATCGAGTTTGTGAGCAACACAACAAAGCATATGATTCCAAGTGTAATTCGTTAGTTTTGAGTTAAGTTTCTAATCAATACAAAGATAACAATTTTTTGATACAAAATGTGTTATTTGATACTTTATTTGGTATTAGAGCAAATGTCATATTTTGTTTCAAAATTTTTGAAGATTCTCGTGCCATGGGAGACGATGTGAAACAAATCAAGAAAGATCAAGTACCATCACCGGTGATGTGTCCGATCTTGAACTCAGCGAATTATCAAGTCTGGGCGATGAGAATGAAGGTGCTTTTTTAAGTGCACAAGGTTTGGGACACGATTGATTCGGGTTCAAGTGTTGAAGAGAATAACCACTTGGCCACAATTTTATTGTTCCAATCGACACCAGAAAGTTTGATTCTTCAAGTCGGAGAACAAGACTCACTAAAGAGTATATGGGAAGCGATAAAATCAAGAAACTTTGGAACACAACGAGTAAAAGAAGCAAGACTTCAAGCTCTCATGTATGAGTTCGATAGAATGAAATGAAAGATTCTGAGAACATTGATGCTTTTTCTGGTAGGATATCTGAGACTGCATCAAAATCTGCGACACTAGGTCAAATGATTGAAGAGTCAAAATTAGTTAAGAAATTTCTTAATAGATTACCAAGAAATAGATACATTCACATCATAGCATCACTTGAACAAGTTTTAGACTTGAACAAGACAAGTTTTGAAGACATCGTTGGAAGGCTAAAAGCATATGAGGAAAGAATCATTGATGAAGAGAGCAATGAGACCCAAAAGAATTTGTTATACTTAAACGCAGATTATGACAGCTTGAAGGGACAAGGAAGAGGCAGAGGAAAAAGGAGTGGAGGCTCTAATTCACAAGACCAAAGCAAAGAAAAGAAGGATAAGTCAAATATAATTTGTTTTTTCGGTGTGACAAGAAAGGCCATTTTGCCTCAGTATGTCCAGAGAGAAAAAAGAAGTTAGAAGAAGTGCACAAAGTAGAAGAAGAGGAATCTGAGACAAAGGAAGCTAATGAATCTTTATATATGCACAAGATCATCTTTCTCAATTAGGAAAAAGTGATACCGAAGAAATATTAAAGTGAAAACAAGGAAGATAGACTTTGATATTTGGACAACGGTGCAAGCAATCACATGGCAGGAGACAAATCCTTTTTATCAGAGCTTAAGACGAAGATCAAATGGAAGGTTAAATTTGGCAATGGTTCATGATTAACATTGAAGGAAAAGGGTCGATACTTTTTCAAACAAAAACGGAGAATAGAAACTCATGACATATATCTACTATAATCTGGATCTCAAAAGAAATATTTTGAGTCCAAGGCAAGCTACATAGGTTGGATGTGAAGTAGTAATGAAACAAGAGTACTTGACATTATATGATCCGAGTAGTAGATTGCATGTAAAAGTAAAAAGATCTCCGAATAGACCATACAAGATTCAACTTCAGATTGGAAAACCTATTTGTCTCCATACAAAAATTTATGAAGAATCTTGGAAGTGGCATGCTATACTTGGACACTTAAGTTCCAAAACTATTAGGTCCATGTCAAAACACAAGTTGGTTCAAGGTTTACAAAAGATTGGAGGAAAAAAAACAGGTTTATGAATTTTGCTTGGTGGGAAAGGAAACTCGATATAGCTTCCCTAAGGCAGCTCAGTTTTTGATCTTCAAGGGTCTTGGAGCTACTTCATGCTGACCTTTATGGACAAATCACACCATCAACACCATCACGTAACATGCGTATCTTTGTAATCATCGATGATCATTCAAGATATATGTGGTCGATATTGCTAAAAGAGAAGATTGAAGCATTTGAATGGTTCAAAGAATTGTAGAAATCAATCTTGATCTTAAGAACAAACAAAGATGGAGAGTTGAAGGATTTCAAAGATTTTCGCGAAAATAATGGAATCAAATGGAAACTAATAGCTATACACCACAACAAAAGGTGTAGTATAACGAAGAAATCACACACTAATGGAGATGACTAGAAGCATTCTCAGGGCAATGAAAGTTCCAGACTACTTTTGGGGAAAAGGTGTTAGACATTCAACGTAGTTGATCCATCGTGTACCCATGAGAACATTGCACAAACAAACACCATATGAATGTCTAAGAAACAAGAAGCCAAACTTAAGTCACCTACGAGTCTTTGGCTGTCTTGCTTATGCAAAATAGAAACAATAGAAGAAGCTAGATGATCATTCACAAGCATTGGTACATCTTGGGATAGAACTTGGATCAAAAGCATACTTACTTTACAATCCTACAACAAAGAGAATTGTTGTGAGTATGTTTTTTTTTTGATGAAAAGTCAGTTTGGAATTGGAAGGGAGTACAAGAAGAAAACAAAATAGAACCAAGAAAGTTCCACATGGATTGGGGAGAGATACGAGATACTGGTCTTGGACTTTTTTTTTTCTGGAAATAATCAAGAGAATGAAGCTCTAGATTACGACAACAACACAACACATCACAACAAAATGAAGAAAACATTGAAACAGAGGAAGAACATTCTAACTAAGCTCCGATGGAAGAAATACAACCTCTAAGAAGAACGACGCGACATGTACAACCATCAACGTACCTTAATGATTATGTAATCATGGATGGCATATAGTGAGAGAGACTTTCTCTTATTACTAAATGATGAACCAATGAGTTATCAAGAAGCATAAGGCAACAACTTATTACAGTGTTAAGATCATTGGATTGAAGTGGATATTCAAGATAAAAAGAAATGTTGATGGTTCTATCAATAAGCATATGGCACGAATTGTTTCAAAAGGATATGCACAACAATCAGGGATTGATTTTGATGAATTCTTTGCTCTGGTTGCTTGCATATAGACTATTCGCTTACTCGTTGGATTAGCTTCATCAAACGGATGGGAGATTCATCACTTAGACGTCAATACATCTTTCTTACACAGAGAATTGAATGAAGACATGTATTTGTGTCAGCCCGAAGGATTTGAAAAGAAGGGAGAAGAGCACATGATTTTCAAACTTTCGAAGGCTCTCTATGGTCTAAGACAAGCTCCTCGAGTATGAAACACTAAACTCGATCAAATCTTGAAAGGTTTACAGGTTTAGCAATGCTCCAAAGAAAGCTTAGTGTACCAAAAAGAGGAAGGATCAAGTTTGCTCATTGTTGCAGTCTACATTGATGATCTTTTTGAGACAAGAAATACAATTAAGATCTTCAAAGAATTCAAAACAACAATGTCTACAAAGTTTGAAATGTCTGACCTTGGAAGACTTACCCACTATCTAGGTATTGAAATACTTCAAACACCAAAAAGAATTGAGATAAAGCAAGAAGCTTATGCATGAAAATTTCTAAAATAAGTTGATTTAGACAATTGTAATCTGACTTATATACCGATAGAGTTTGGCTTAGAGTTGTCGAAATCAAAAGAAGATGATCCAGAAATTGATGCTACATTATATCAAAGAAGGATTGCTTGCTTAAGATACCTACTAGACACGAGACCAGACCTTGCTTTCTCAGTTGGAGTAGCTAGGTATATGCAACAACTGAGAGAATCACATGGCATAACACTAAAGAAAAATTTGAGATACTTGCAAGGTACGTTTTGCTACGGTCTCAAGTTTAAATGAGGTGGATCTAAAGACATAGTTGGATAGTGACAACAATCATAACATTGAAATAGATGATGGAAGGAGTACTATTGGACATGTACTCAACTTTGGAGAAACATCAATCACTTGGTGTTCACAAAAATAAAACATGGTGGCCTTATCATCTTGTGAAACTGAATTCATGGCAGCAACTGAAGCTTCAAAACATGTAATATGGCTCCGAGATTTGATGAATGAGATCACATGAACAGAAGGTACAATTATTCGAATTGACAACAAGTCCACACTAAAGCTCACCATGAATCTAGTTTTCCATGAAGTAAACACATATATAAGCGATACCATTTCATTAGAAAATGTATTGAGAATGACCAAATAAGTGTTGAACATGTACCTCGAGAAGAGAAACATGCATATATTTTTGACAAAAAAAAACTTGCAAGAATAATGAAAAGTCTAGTAGGTGTTCAAGACATTTCGAAGAAAAACTTAAATTTTAAAGGGATGAATGTTGGATAAGATTCAATAACTTGCAGCCTAAATATCTTTAAATAAGAAATTAGAGATAATATAAGTTTAGAGAGTTTCTAGGTATAACTGTAGAATTCTATTAGAAAAATGATTAGTTAGTGATATCAAAAGATTGATACCTCTGTATATACTTGTGTTGATCAAGTTTGTCATCAACACAACAAAAAATACGATTTCAAGTGTAGTTAGTTAGTTTTGAATTAAGTTTTTATTCATTACAAAGAGAACAATTGTTTAATACGAAGTGTGTTATTTGATTCTATAGATTTCTATGGTCATTTGATCACTCTTGAAAACTTCTTGAAATAATGAACTAGCCAACACACTTTGGATTTATTATTATATCTTTACGTATTTGGTTTGATTTCGGTACTAATTAATATATATGGACCAAAATTCTATTCAATCGTTTTCTCTTTTCTCTCACTGGATTTATAATTTGTTTTCTCAAATTTTATGTATAAAATGTTTCTGTCCTTCGTGTCAAACTTCAAAGACCCAGAAATGCTAACAATCTCTACATCATCTAAAAATAAAATTCACTAATGTCTTAAAAAATTGAAATAAAAATTACAGCTGCTTATTAAATTGTGCATTCACATGTTAAATAGATATCGTATACAATGATATACTGATATTTGATTTTATTTGATTAATATTATCTTTGCATATGCAAACTAGGAAGCGAAAGTTATATAATAATAAATAAGGAACAAAGAAGAAATAATAGTACCTTTTATAAAGGAATTATACAAAGGAGCTATATAATAAAAACTTCGTAACTAAAAATAGGCTGAACAGATTTTGATAATGGTTCATAAATACATGTGATATCTAGGTGTCGAGACATTAATGAAATTATTAGTGTCGTGGTTCATGCATCGATTAATTTTCCGGTTTGCACGGAACCAAAATAGGTAAATTCTTTTCAGATAATTAAGCTCTTTAAACCATACAACTGGAATCACAAAAAGAACATTAATTATACAAATCCTATTTACTGCTAATCATTTGCATCACATAGAAAAAATGTCCAAGATTCCGGTAGAGTAAACTATAACCACTTGCTAATTAACAACATATATGCAATGTTTTTAATCCTGAACTAACCTGATAGATCTAACAAGAAATTAATTTCGAACTAATCTTCTAAAATTACGGACTAAATAATTTATTCTATGATTCAAACAACAATAAATACAATGAAATGAAAAAGTTCTAATAAGCTTTTTAGACATATAAGACCATATTCAAAGATTTTAAATGAAGTTCTTATAATAAAAAAATATATATATATTAGAAAGTATGAGAGAGAATGAAAAAGGGTTCTTAAGACCATGATTATTGGAGAGATCCAATTAGGTCTCTAAAAAAAAAAAAAAAAAAAATTTTTTTTTGGTAAAAAACGGACCAATGGCGAACCCGTCTCTTGCATCCCCTATTTAAGAGACGGGTTCGCCACGTGGCGAACCCGTATTGGTCCGTTTTTTACCAAAAAAAAAAATTTTTTTTTTTTTTTTTTAAGAGACCCAGTTGGGTCTCTCTAATAATCATGCTCTAATAAAAGATTTTAAGAATTCTTGGTTTCTATAATAAGAAACCTAGGTTCCAAGTGTTCATTTTTTATTGAACTATTTATTTAAAAAAATTAAAATTTAAATGAAAAAGAAATTGTAATAAAAATAGTAATAGTTTATTAGTTAAGAACCTATAATTGAGAACTCTGGAGTTGTTCTAACATCCTTAGGTGAGAAAGCTAGCCATTTATCGGGCTCTTCCACCATTTTTACTAACTCATGTAGTTTATAGCTAACTCTATCTCCAGAAGATTCATGTCGATTATGTTCACTATTGCCTATAGAATCTGGTAGATTTGTTCGTATTAATATTGTCATCGAACTTTAATTGTATCTCGTTTGAAATACTGATTAAATATAAAGCACTATGGAAAAGAAAAGGAAAAAATTCCTCAGGAAATATTTAAAAATAAAATATAGAAATTGATTGTTTTTTTTTTGTTAACGGGCCACAAATGGCCGGTCCATTAGCCAAGTTTTTGCAAATGCAAATGAGGGGACTCGATCTCCGGATATGCTAGTGCGCATGTCTCTTGTGGACTTACCACCTGCCAGTAGGCTAAATGCCACTTACAAAATTGATAGTTTAAATAGTATTTGAAAATGATGTTTTGAAGAAGAAAATTTCTAAAATGTGTATTATTGAAAGGTCTAAATTAAAACAAAAACAACTGTCCAAATTCGAAAACAAGGAGAAGAAAAAAGAAATATGCATTTACAAAATATATAGATATATATTAATATGTTGATGTATCTATATATGTAATGGAATTTGAGGGGAGAAAAACAAAAGAGAAAAGTGAACAAAATTTAGTGATGAAATTAAAACCCACATGTGTTGGGTTCAATAAAGAGATTTAAAATCCATTAATCAAAGGATCTTACACTGTCACATCAAATGTAGATCGGCCAATGTCCAACGTCACAGGGTAAAAGCCAGCAGTTCTAAACCATTTTCTACCACACCATTTCATACATTTATTATTTTCATTTTTATTATATTTTGATATGTAGAATTTTTATTAATTCAAACATTCAAAATTTTCCATATAAAAAAGTCTATGTAAACGTTTGACAGAAAGAAAAAAAGAGTCTATGAAAACATTATCCTCTTTGATGGAAACTTGGAGGAACTTTATCGTATTAAATGTCTCGATTCAGGTGTAATCCTAAGTATTTAAAATTCAAATTTACTTGACAAAAATAAGTTTAAATTTTTATCGACCAATGCAATATCAACAAATATTGAATTATATAGAAAAAAAAAATCAAATCAATTATAGGAAAATAATAATGTGAATCTAGTTGCTTATATTTTATGCTTAGAAAACATCATCTTCATCTTTTAGAAATGAGATTGAAAACATAAAGAATAACACATAGACTTAACGATTTTCGAATCTACAATCTTATGTTTTGTAGCACTGCCTTTATAGAATAGAAGCACTGCCTTCTTGTTTCAAACTTGAAACCTTTTGATTGATCTGAAGTCTTCAAAACACTTAGAAGAAATCCTCCTGATCTTTAAATATAAACCTCCAAATAAATTTTGAGACAATTATTTAACAAAAAAAAAAAATTTTGAAATTTTTGAAAAAATCACTTTTAGAAGTACTTTCAGATTAGACATTTTTTTTTTTCAACATTGGACCACAAATGGCCGGTCCATTAGCCAAGTTCTTGCAAATGCAAACGGGGGGACTCGATCCCAGGATATGCAAGTGCGCATGCCTCTTGTGGACTTACCACCTGCCACTAGGGTAAATGCCACTTGCCATGCCACTTGCCAGAATTAGACATTTAAAAATAAATAAAACATTAATTTGAAAAAAACCTATGCAAAATAATTACATATTATCAGGATAAAAATATTAGTAGTGCCTAAATGCATAATCACTGCTGAAGACAGGTGACCCAGTGATGTAGTCACTTTATAAATCTTCAAGGCACCAGGGATCGAACCCCCTATCTGCAATAGTAGGAAGAGATTTAAAAGCCAGTAGGGTAGTTGACAAAAAAATTTTTAGGCAAAGCTTCTTATACGGTTTTGATAAAAATTTGTCAATCAAATTTATAGGGATGGATTGAATCCTTAAAAGTTTGCAAACCTAAACCTCCCCACCCACAACCCTAAGGAAATATGAACATCTCAAGCCCTATCACACCTCATTGGACAAATGTATAAACCTAATATTAGAACGTGTATTAGATAGACCGAGATAATGTGTAATATAGTCAAGTGGTTAAATATTCATATATGCAATCTTTCCCATTGTAGTTTAATTTCAAAAAGCTGTGTAGTCCTATGTGATATTACTTTGGGTTTAAAGAATTTGAGTTATGAATAAGGTATAGTCGACTAAAAAGGAAAATTTTAGATAATATACATGAAGGCATGGGGAACTATATGAGGGTCAAAGTGATTTGATATTTGGGTTGAAGAAAAAGTGAGTAGAAGTAAAAGGGTAACACATGAGAATGGTTAGAAATTCTAAAAATGGAGAAATCATTCATGTTCAAGTGCCCATATTGTTCATCATACACATTACCAAAGTATGCAAAAACTAGGGTTTGTTCTTTTCACATACCTATGTCTGTTAGATGAACTACTTCTTGTGAAAAGAAATATTCCTCTACACTATCAACACAAGAAAGAAGAAACCAACAAACACTTCCATTTACCACACACAATGTATACTATAACATAAGTACTACATCAACAAGTAACTATACAAGTTCAAGTTCATGATGGGTAATTGTTATAATTTAATTAGGTTGGTTTGTATATATATAGTTTCTCAAATTTTAGCTCTTTATTTCAAAACAAGTACGTAAAGAGTAATAATTCATGATGTAAATTCAAAAAAAAATAAAAAAAATAATAGTTCATGACGTAATAATGTATTTAATCATTGGAATTGGTAACTTGTCGAATGTCACATTATTATTGTACCCATGTCTCTTATGCCACTTTTTATGTACTTGCAACCCTACACACACTCATATACAAGTATGGGCATTTTAGCTCCAAATCGGCCTAAGATTCATTCTGATTTTTTTTTTGGGATTTCAGAAATTTGGATAAAGTAAGTGAAAGGTATGTGCAAGCACACTAATCATTTGAGTTCAAAATTTTTAAATGTATTACTCCATCCGTTTCATACCAGTTGTCATTCTACAACATTTCACATATATTAAAAAAATATTTAAATGTTCTATTATACTATTGATTGACTATTAGAATTCCAAACTATTTAGGGGCAAATAAAGTCATTTTGTATTAAAAAAATGCATTGGAAAATATAAATGACAACTAAAATGAAACAAAAAATTTAATCTACAATGACAACTAATATGAAACAGAGGAAGTAATTTATTATCAACATGGACACCTCATATTTCAAAACTATAGTACAAGACTCAGACTACAATTATATGAAGTATCTATTATATTTATACATAATTTATCTTTATTTCAGTTTCTTAAAAGTATTTAGATTTCTAGTAAACATAAATCTTAGTTTTAAGACATTATTTTTGAATAATTAATACCATATTTGTGTATAAAAATTTGGATAAATAAAATTTTTTATAGCCGAGTTTTTGTCAGTCTAGTAGCCTACGTGATCTAACTAGCTAACAGTATTAACATTAAGGACCTTTTCTCACCACATGTAAAAGATTAAAAAAAATTGCTGCAGTGAATTTTGAACAATTGATCAAACTTTGTTATACTAAATCCCACAGAAATACACTCATTCGATTACAGGTTGGGTAAATATATTTGAGTTTTCTAAATTATTAAGTGTTTAATATATACATACACTTATACACACATGGATGGACATGGACAACCCAAAGAATTTGTACATAGTACGTGGTAGTTCTTTTAGTCGGTTTTGTAATACAATTACTCAATTAAAATTGGTTATATTTTATGTTGGTGGGATTATTGACAAAAACGAAGTGACAAAACAATGAAATAATTCGAACCCATGACATTACAACT
>JAKUCM010008263.1:0-37134 GCA_023374145.1 Lepidium sativum
AATTACTTCTACCTTTTTGGACATTTAAAAATACATCTTATTAATTATAAAAAGACAAAAATGCCCTAATATATATATATATATATATATATATTGTCAACTACCCCACTGAATTTTAAATCTCACTCCTACTATTGCAGGTAGGGGTTCGATCTTTGCTGCCTTGAGAATTTGTAAAGTGACTACACAATTGTGCCGCATGTCCTCGGTTTTCATTTTCTTTTGTATGAATTTCTTTTTCCGCAAAAAAAAAACAAATTTCTTAACAAATTCCAGCCGTTTTTCTCATCCCATGATTTTTAGCATTTGTAAGGTTTAATAAGATATTTCTCACCAAATTCCAGCCATTGGATGTCTGAATCTAATATAATGATTGTAACAACTCTTGATTGAAAAAAAAAACTAAAACCAAATTGGATGTTTAAACCTATGGGAATAATTATGACAACTCTTGAGTAAAGAAAACTAAACCCTAAGTGGATGTGTAAACCCAAGAGAATGATATAAAGAGAACCATTCGATGTTTGAACCCACAATACTGACTATAACAACTCTCAAAAAAAATTAAACCATAATTGGATGTCTAATCCCAAGGAATGATTATAACAACTTGAATGAAAGAAAACTAAATCTTAATTGGATTTCTAAACTCCAGAGAATAATCTAAATTAGTAAATCAAATTAATATTATATCCTAAACAGAACCATTGGATGCATAAACCCAAAATAATAATAATAAATGTTGAATGAAAAAAAAAACTAAATTTTAATTGAATGTCTAAACCCAAATGATGGATTATAAAAGCTCTTGAATGAAAGAAAACTAAACTCTAGTTGGATGTTTAAACCCAATATAATGAGTATAACAGCTAGCATTGGGATTAAAATCTGACTCAAACAAAAAATTGGACAAATCAGGTCGGTTATTAATACTTTAATTGGTTCAAACGGAATTGATTGGGGCGAGAGTTCGGGTCAGCTTTCGGGCCGCTTCGGATGATTTAACCGATCGGTTAACCGTGAACCTAAATTAAGCTAAACCTAAATTGACTTTATCCACTGTAATCAACTCTTCCTGAGTTCCTCTACTCTCTTCCCAATGAACAACGATTCTTCTTCTTACGATCTACTTAATCTTCTTCTTCTTCTTCTTCGTTTTCTTAATCCATTTTCTTCATCTTAACCTCCTTATTCTTCATTATCTTTTTCTTCTTCTTCTTTTCTCGATTTCTTAAATCCAAATTGCAAGTATTTCTAAATTGCTTCCATTTGGATATTTGATAGAAGTAGAAGTTTGGATACATTTGATTCATTGATTGAATTGGAACCATTTGTCATTTGATATCTAAAATTGATAGAAGTTTAGAACAATCTAAAGACAAAGAGAAGAAAAAAAAGACAGACTCAAAAGCCGAGAAAAATCCTCCAAATATAATGAAAAAGCTGGTCAATCTCACACATTCTCGCTGCACAATATGTCGCAAAAATCGCCTCAGAGACACCTTAAGTCTAAAGTCATGTTATTGCCCACAAGAGAGCCTCAAATTCTGAATGTAGAGCTCGAATACTCCTTCTAACACCACATACCCCCCATGTTGATACCTCTAGGACCATTAGTGAAACAATACCAATTTATCCCTCATAAATATTCTGAATCCTTACATGATTTATCGAAATAACACCAATATCCAGAAAAGACAAGAGAGATCGAAAGAGGCATGAAAAAAATATCAGTTTGAGAGTTGTGATCTCCACGTACCGAAGATATACTTATACAATGAACATCCTTGGCCTTTAACCAAACGTTCGCTTCTTCCTCCACATCTCAACTATTTTCTTGGTTCCCTGTCTATATTACAAAATATCTTATTATTCCTAGTTTTCCATATATACTAGAGAATCTTTGAAAACTTCTCTTATCCACCTTTTACAGAATTTGCCAAAATAAATAATCAATATTCGTAATCAGCGAACTTTCCAGAAAAACAAGTTAATTGGAGGAGTCTTGGACAGAACCCACACTTGTCGCACTGGTTGGCACTAAAAAAGAACATGGTTATAGTCTCAAATTCATAATTACAACGACAACAATCAACGTCGCACCAAATCTCGCGTTGAGTCAATTTAAATGTGACCGCTAACTGACCTGAAACAACTTGGCAGATGAAATATTTTATTTATGTCGACGTTTGAAGTTTCCAAACTTGAGCATGAAGGTCAACAATATTCAGCCCGTAGTGACACCTATCGGAGACATCAATATTTGTCTCAGCCCAACCTGATTTGACCCAATACTTACTTGTTTTAGTAAAATTTCATCGACATTTATCCACTACATCTCACCTTGGAATCAGAATATCCAACATAAGTCTGGCATCCGCTGGATCCATAAATTAATAAACCAACGTTGACCTCAAGTATGGAGCTCTTATCAATTAAAGAACTAACCTTTAAATTTCGGTAATAATTTGCTCCTAAACCTCGCGGAAGATGACCAACGTTATCAGAAATTCAAGGATCCGACCATACAAAAGTTGCATCTCCATTACCTATTCTCCTAATAAGACTTTTACAGACTAGAAATCTCGCATGCTGAAATAAAGCTTACCATTCATTTTTTCAAACATATTTTCACATTTATCCAACAAAAGAAAAACAAGATACAAAAAGTATTTGAATATCCAACTGTAACCAAATTTTGGGGAAGGTACAGAGAAAGATACAAAAATATGTAATAACTTTTTTTCTTGTCGCCACTAGATATATGTTGTGAATAGTTAGCAGCCCACATGCAGATTTAATTTTCACTCACACTTATTTACTGCATGATAAAATTAACAAAAAAAAATTACATGATCTACAAATAGATCAAAGAAGAAAAAGAATAAGGCATGTACTTTTTTTGCCTAATGACCCCATGTGCATTTTTTTTCTTATTTTCATTTCTCTTACTTAATAAATCTATAAATAAATACCTTTTGATCATTTATTTTTAAAATATTATTATTTTGAAACTAAAATAACTATCATAAATTAAATATGTGTCCATGTGATATATAGTATCATGGTTGGAGATATTTTGATGATTTTTTAGTTAAAATAATTTTGTGTTAGTTTTTTAACATATAACTATTAGATCGAGAATACAAAATTTATAACCTAAATTCTGCAAAAGGAATATGGTGAGATTCAAACTCAATATATCATACCTAACTAAATCAGGGACAAATCAATTAGACCATATGCTTTTTTGGTATTTTTTGTGTTAGATTTGAATATATATCTAAGCATATTTTATTTTTGATAAATCCATGAAAAAATTAAAATATTTTATTTTTATTTTTATTTTCATAATCCGTGTAATGTCCATATAATTTATGTGATTTGCGTTGACAAAAAAAATTATGTGATTTGCATTTTTTTTATTTGTTTTCATCTTTTGAATTCATAGTGTAACTCATGACCGTGTAATTATAATCCCACAAATTCCACCAACTACTTACGAGTTACATATGTGAAATTTGAGGAATCTTTTCTTTTCGTAATTCATTAATTAAATAATTGAGCCAAATGAAAGATACATCATTCACAATATTTCCTGGAAAACCCTTTTTGAAGAATCTTTTATCTTTGCCTTTTTGATTTTCTTTTATCTTCTACTAATTCTTTTTGTATAGTTTAAATTTAAGTTATTCCGCTAAATTATATATAAAAACATTTTAAAATTCTACTAAATACTATATTTAATATAATCCAGATGATAAAATAATAATAATCACAAATTTAATATTTTGTTGTTAAAAATTTGAAAATTTAATATTTTGTTAAAATTGTAAAAATCGTAAATTATAAAAATAAGTTCGCCAAAAAATAAATTGTATAATTGGTTTATTTTTGATTTAGCTAGACATGAAGTGAAATTCAAATCTTATCTTACTTAATTACAGAATTTGAAATATGGATCGGACTTTATTATTAATTTAAAAATTATTTATTGACTACTGGGTCGGCCAGTTGGCCCAATTAACCTGTTGTTGAGAACAACCAAAAAAAAAATATTTTGTGATTTATTAAAATTAGTAAAAGTTCCGAGAAATAGTAAAAACCGGGTCGTGAGGCCTATTCAAATACTGATGAGAATGCGAGTAGCCAGGCAAGACACACGTTTCCCCTTCAGAGAAAAAGCCCAAATCCCAGTTTGGATTCCGCCGTGTTCACTGTCTGCAAATTCGATCTCCACCGCCATTTCGCTCGATCCCGTCTTCGATTATCGCCACTCATTTTTCTGACCTAGAAGCAGCGATACACGAGACAGAGAGACTCCTGTGTGAGGACCTTTTCCTGGAGAAGCTTCGAAGGAAAATCGGTTATTATGAGAAATTAGGGTCAACAAAGGGTTTTACTTCGTGGGTTGCTCGAGAAGATCAAAGGCTCAAGCTTTTCTCATATAAGAGATTTCATATTCGGAACAATGACATCAGCTCCGAAGAATGTTCAGCAAAACCCTTTCTCTCAGAAACCGCCAAGACCTCCTTCTTCGTCCACAACCGCCGCGGCTTCCACCTCAGCCGAACCTCAAATTCGTAACCCCTCCTCTATTTCTAGCACTAGCTCAATCGTCGCACCATCGACTTCGGATTCGCCTATTATGATGTCTCAAGAAGATGAAATGCTCGCACTCTCCAGCCACCTTACCCGCCCAGAGCTTCTTCGTCGACGAGCACACAACCTTCAGCAGCTTACCAAGTGTTACAAGGACCATTATTGGGCTCTAATGGAGGATCTCAAGGCGCAACACCGAGATTACTATTGGAAGTATGGGACTAGTCCGTTCAGGGACGAACAGAATCAATCGAATAAGAGACGGAGACTTGTTCAAGAAGGAGAAACCGGAGGTGGTGAGGCAGTTGAAGGTAGTGGAGACAATGGTACTAACAATGATGGTAGTAATGGTGTTAAGAGTGATCAGTATGCAAACAACAACACTGGAAGTTGCATGTATGGATGCAAAGCTAAAGCCATGGCGCTCACGAAATACTGTCAGCTGCATATTCTTAAGGATAGTAAGCAGAAGCTCTACACTGGTTGTACTAACGTCATCAAACGGTTAGTTTTCCATATCTATAGGCCTTTTAAGTTGGCATAAGCCAGAATATAATTGGTGCTTCAAGTGATGTTCTTTACATATTTAAAGTTTGCGTTATTAAGATAGTGATAATGAATTGAAGTTGTGAAACAGTTTGTGTAATGTAATGAGCCAGGAAACCCTTCTTTTTTTTTTCTTTGTGAGTTTGCAGACTGGATTTAGGATTGACACTTAGATCCGTTTCAATGTTTTAAATAGAAACTGGGAGAAAATTCAGGTTGTGTCTTTGGATACCGAGATAGAGATCCTCGGTAACCATTTATAGATTTGGTACCTGCGTTGTTTATTAAGCTTTAATGTTGTGCGGCTTTATTCCGGTTGATATACAAAAGTGACAAAGATGCTTGAAGTTGTCTCTATTAATGCGTCTTTCCGAAAGAGTTAGGATTATGAATATCAGCATAATAGATGGAGCTTTTTGAAATTGTTCTCGAGCTGGATTAGTTCATTGTGGTATTATTGACAAATTAACCTTGTTTCAGAATGGTATACAATAATAGCTTTATCAGATTTGTTTTGTTACTACCCAGATTTCATATATAAGTTATTTGTATACTAGTTCATAATTAGCAAATGATGATTACTTAAGCAGTTCTCCCCTAACTATGCATTGTTTGCATTGTACATTTAGAGCTCCAGCAGGACCATTACTCTGTGGAAAACCAACACTTGCATCGACTGTTCCTGCATTGTGTAATATGCACTTCCAGAAAGCCCAAAAGCATGTTGCTAAAGCTCTAAAGGATGCTGGTCATAATGTCTCTTCAACAAGTAAGCCTCCACCAAAGCTCCATGTTATAGTAGCTGCATTTGTGCATCATATTCAAGCGAAAAGAAAAAATCCGCAGAACGAGGGTAAACTTAAAAGTGTAGTAAAAGAAGAAAGTACAAGCTGAATCAGGCGTTCGCAAAAGGAATTTTTGGTCATCAAGCTGTCCAGAAGTGAAAAGGTGAGGATCTTTTGCCTTGCATATCATTTTAAGTGAAAAGTCTTGTTTCACCACATTTAGGTTGGTCATCTTTGCCAGGTCACAAGAAACTAACATAAAATGTAACTTTCTAGTAGGTCCAGTAATCTTAACTTTTTATGCGGAAACCTATATTCTTGGAATTGTGTGGTACCTTTCATATCATCATTTTACCTTTTCTTTGTTTTTTCCTTTATCAACATTTTATCTTTTCTTCGTTCTCAGCTTACATATGAGATCTCCACGTACTTACTGTTACTGTCTTGTTGGTTATATTGGCAGGTATAGTGTTGCACTCTCTCACGTTGTGCTTGACTGTGAATTCATCCGTCTCGTTGAATTGAGATTAGCTTGACATGAAGAAACTTTGTAACTAAAGCACGGAAGCAACGATGTTGCCACATAATTGTCAAGCCAGTTACAAATTTTTGAAAATATAGTTTACAAATCTGTTCTTTGAGATATTGGAGATGTATAAGGTACAAAATAGACCTGGGCAGTTGAATTTTGAGTGGTGGTAAGGGTTTTGGTTCCCTAATGATCATGCATATATTCACCTTCCATGCATATGTGGTCCGTTTCCTAATGATTATATGCTTCTAAAAATCTTGTGACAAGCGTGGTGGACAAAATGCGAAATATGAATCCGTGTATTCAAATGGTCTAAGAACCTGTTCTTGATTGTTAAGACATAACAGTTGTGTTGTGCTCTGCTTCTTTTTCAAAGTCTAATCTCTTTTTAGTTCTTGTGAGTAGATTCCACTAGCGACAGATTTGGTTAGTGTTGGTATTGGATATTTATCTGCACTGAGCTATTAAGACAGATTTCTTAAGGTGTAATCGAGAAGGCATGTTAGGTCTAATAGTGCATTGAGATGAAGGAAATTCTACCGTTTTTATAGACTTAATTAGATGAAAATGGACTCCTCTAACATCTAAAGAAAGTCCGTCTCTACTTTATTGCAATATTTTGATCAATTTACGTTTAACGTTCAGTTGTAAAAAATGTGTAATGAGTAATTGTCAATGCTGGCAACAAAGACATTGCGGTTGACAAATTTGTATTTTCGAAATTTTGAGTATTGGGAAAACACTTCGAATTTCGCGCTAATGTTTGATCAACGGAAAGCAATGATTTTTGTGTGTTTCTTTTATTTAGGCAGAGAAGAATATTAGATCTTTGCCTAATGTTCGGTGTCAAGAAATATTCTATTTCCTATAAATATAATGAAATATCTTATATTAAAACCGAGAGATATTTTTCGTTTTTATCATATTATAAATTTTAAAATAAAATTAACCTAAATTTTAAAATAGGTCTAAGTTACATTTGGTTACAACTTCTTATATAAAAATTATATATTGATCAAAATTTAATAGATTTTTTTAAATAAGATTTAACAAAAATATAATAATTACAAATTTGGTTAGTTATTCGGTTGTACTTCGGGTTTGGGTTCGGTTTTTCAGTTATATAGATTTAAAACTCATTTAGTATTTTATCATGTTCGGTTCATGTTTAATTCTTATAATCGTGTCGATTTTTGTTCAGGTTTAAAGCCTCTAAAACAATATTCCAAGTATCAACACGGGTTAAATAATGTAAATGAACACAATTTTGAAAATAAAACAAAAATTAGAGGGTTTTGTTATAAAGTTATATAAATATTTAAAATTAATAAAAAATTAATTAAAAAAACTCTAAAAATCTAGATTTAATAAAAATATATTGGATACAAATTCAATTACTGATTCGGTACTAGTTCAGGTTTGGATTCAGTTTTTTGGGTAAATATATCTAGGACCCATTCTGGAATTTTGTCGAGTTTGGTTCCTTTAATTCGGTATTTTAATTCATTTGATTTAAGGTCAATTTATTTTTGGATAATGTTCGTTTTGGTATAGATCGAGTTTGGATTTGAATTCGGGTATTTTGATATAAACATTAAATAGATTTATAAATTTGGTTCTTGATATGGTGCATGCTCGGTTTTGGATTGATTTTTCAAATACCTAAATTTAAGATATATTGGGGTATTTTATCGGGTTTGATTCTTCTTATTCTGCTTGATTTCGGTGTGGGTATCATTTTTCTAAAAACAAAAATTTAATTAAAAAATATATCAATAATAAATTCGGTTATTAATTCACTTCCGGTTTGGTTTTTGATTCAGTTTTCAGGGTACATATGTATATGACACATTCTTGAATTTTATCGAGTTCGGTTCCTCTAATTTGGTATTTCATTTTTTTTAAGATCAATTTTATTTTTCAGACAATGTTTGGTTCAGTACAGAACGACTTCGGGTTCGGTTATTTTTTTTTGAAATTCAAAATTAAAAAAGATTTAATAGATTTATAAATTTGATTTTTGATTTGGTGCATGTTTGGTTTTTCAAATATAGACATATTTGGGTATTTTTTCGAGTTCTGTTCCTCTAATTCTGGTTTATTTCGGTTTGGATATCAAACTTCCAAAACAATATTCAAAATAGAAACATGGCTCTAAAAACCTTAAGCGGGTTGAAAAAATAATCAAATCAAAAGCTATAGCGTGAGTATAATCTTAATTCTCATATATTTCATAAGTGGAAGTAATGAATATTCTGTCAAAGTGGTGTTCATTAGTCCGAGTCTATATCTAAAAAAGTCAAAAAACCTATATAAGCAGGAGCGTTGTGGCAAACACTAGATTCAATGGTTGTTGGGTGGATGAGTGCATCTATCTCGCCACTTGTTCGTTCTATGGTGTCGTTTACACATGATGCTTTTTAGATGTGGAACGGTCTAAAGCAACGTTTTTTGGTGGGAAAACGCTATTAATTTGTACCAGTTGAAAGAAAAATGGTTGTAGTCAAGTCAGATGTAATAAAATTTAAGGTTTTTGGCTTCGTGGCCAAAAGTCAATTATTGGAGACTTGTTCGTGATGAGTAGTGTAACAGGTGCAGTTGCACGCACCAAAAACCCAGTGGTGTGCGATCATTGTGTAGAACATAACATGAAAAACGTGAGTCTTGGGAAGTGGTTGGGTAGTGGAAAAAGAGGAAATAAAGGTGACGACATGGGCAATCTAATCTACCTTGTTTTAAAGTTGTTCAAACAATACAACTGCTTGCGTTCCTACACTTACCGCTGAGGAGTGGGCATCTTTGACGGTTTTGCTAACGAAGCACACACCACAACCAATCCCATAAAAATTAACTTGTAATATGCAAAAATGTGAAGTTATCCTTGACAAAGGAGCCTCGCACCATATGACAAGAGACATAGGTCTGCTTTATAGTGCTCATGGCATTATGTCATGTAATGTGAGCTTTGCTAATGGTAGCCATGTAATGGCTACTAAGAGTGGTCATTTGCGGTTGTCTGAGAAAAATACTCTGTTTGATGTCATATTTTTGCCTAACTTGGATTGCATGTTGATGTATGTTACCAAATTACTTAAACAGACTGGTTGTTTCACTGTGTTTTATGATACATTGTGTGTTTTACAAGAGCGTTTTACGAGGATCCTGATTGGAGCTAGTGAAGAATGAGATGGTGTGTATGTTTATCAGGATGTGGCAATAACGAGAGGTCATAGAGTGCAAACTGCTCCGTGGCATCGCCAGTAGGGACATCCTTCTTGGTGTTTTGAGATATTTCATTTTTGTTTCCAATGTTCCATGTCCTCGGAAATTTGGTGGTTATGACATTTATTTTAAGTCCAAGTAAATTCATTGTACTTTTGATGATAGTTCTAATAAAACGTCTACTCCATTTTGTTTTATACATTGTCAAACTTTCATACAAACGAATAATGCATCAAACATGTGTAGCCACCCCACAACAGAACGGTAGGGTATCAGCGTTCCATGTTATTTCAAGCTAACTTACCACTTAATTTTTGGGGTGAGGGTGTTCTTGTTGCTCCTCATGTCATCAATTATACATCATCTAGTGTCTTTTAAGGCAAAACACCATATCAATTATTTTTGGGTGAGGTACCTACATATGATGGGATTACAACATTCAATTGTCTATGTTATGCTCAAAAGATTGTACGAAACAAAGACAAGTTTGAGCCGAGAAGTCAGAGATGTGTAATTGAGGTGTCTACACCTTATTGTGGTGGAGCCTATGTCAACTGCATAATTCGTATTGCCTGTTACACATGTCCCTGAAACAAAACAGTCTGAGTTAGTGCTTGTTCTAACAAAAATGGTAACTGAAAAACCCGAGTTAGTGCATGTTCCAATAGAAACTATAACATAGTAACCTAAATTAGAACATATTCTGTCAACTTTGATAGAACAACCATTGGGCAGATGTTCCATATGTCCGCCTCTTGGCTTCACATACAACTCTTGTTGTAGTCCCGATCAAACATACACATCTCTTTTTGACTTCTCATCATCGTCTTCTCCATCTGTCTAAGGTAAGAAACAAAATTCTATAGAAAACTATGTAACTCATGTTATGTTTTCCGAGAAACACCAAGCCTTTCTTGCTGATATAACAATAGATAAGGTACCACAAAACTACAGAGAAGTTGTTTCGTGACAAGCGGTAGCACAACGCAATATTTGGTGAATTTAGTTCGCTTAAGGTTTCACGATCATGGGATGTAACCACGCTGCCTAAAGGGAAGACATCCATTGGTAATTAGTAGATTTACAAGATTAAATACAACACTGAAAAAATTGTCAAAAGGACAAAGTTTGACTTGTGTGTCTTGGAAATCATCAAGCCATAGAGGAGGACTATGGCGTTTGTCTAGTAGTGAAGATGACCATAATACGTGTTTTGCTTGAGGTTGCAGTTGATAAAGGATGTGAGGTTAACTAAATGAACGTACACACCTTCATGGTGATCTCGATGAAGAAGTTTATATGAAGTTGCGGCTTGGTTTCAAGTGTGATGATCTAATAAAAGTGTGTTGTTTGTTTAAGTCTCTATACAGACCAAGGTGTTGGTTTGCTAAGTTGTATACTAATCTCACATGGTTTGGTATTGTTCAGTCATACTTAGACTACTTTCTGTTTACGTACATCAAGGGTGACAAAAGCATTCATGTACTCATCTACGTAGATGATCTTGTGGTTGTTGGGAATGATCTTGATATGTTGACCAAGTTCTAGGTTTATTTTGGCGAGTGTTTCCACATGAAAGATCTTGAAAAACTCAAATATTTCCTTGGTATTGGAATCGCTCTTGGTCCTCAAAATATGTTTCTTTCACAACGCAAGTATCACTTGATATTGTTTTTGGAGATAATTTTCTTGGAATCAAGCCAGTTTTGACTTTATTGAACAAAATCATAAGCTTGTGTCTGGTGATGCACCTGTTTGCATAGAGCCATCTTACTATCATGAGATATGAACTATGTTACGCAGTGCATGTTTTGTCTCTAGTCATGCACGATCGACGTGTGGCTATGAGAGTGATTCACTACTTGAAATGTGTCCTAGTCAAGGTATAATACTCAAAGCAGATATTGATTTGCGTGTACGCTCATTTTGTAACTCGAATCGGGCTACTTGTCCTTGAACTCATCGATTTTTGTCTGCTTATGTTATTGTTGGTCACCTCACATGTGTCTTGGAAAACAAAAAAATGACACAATGATTCATCCTTCCAGTAGAGCAGAGTATAAAGTAATGTTTGATACTTTGCGTGAACGAAAGTGGTTTAAGCATTTGCTAGCTGATCTTGGAGTCAAAAAATGATGCGCCAATGGAGCTCCATTATGATACCAAATTTGCTTTTCAATGCTGTTAATCCAATATTTCACGAACGTATGAAACACATTGAAATTGGCTGTCACAGTGTATGTGATGTAGTACAAGATCGTTTAATAGTTACACAACATGTTAAAACAAAAGATCAACCAGCAAATTTTCTGACCGAGTAATCTGAGTTTTAGTCATTTGTTGTCCAAGTTAGGCGTGTGTGACCGATACACGCCAACTTGAGGGAGTGTTAGAAAATAAAATATTTCCTATAAGTATAATAGGGAACACGCCCCAAAATGAACTTTTTCGGCAATGCCAATTTTTTAATGAACTTTTGTACATGTCTTAATTCTTAATTTGGTGCTTAAAAAATTTAAAAAACCTACATGGAATTTCTAATTGTGGCTGATTTTTAAATTGACTGCTAACATCGTGAGTCAAAAGTTAAGTTTACGTTGTTCAACCTCCGTTAAGCAACATGTGTACGATTGATTTAAGCGACACGTGTACGATTGAATAAAAACATAAAAAAATTGAAAAAATAAAAAGATAAAATTTAAAATATAAATTTTTATTAAATAAACTAAAATAATTAAAAAAACTAAGAAAAAAAATTAAAATAAAATAAAGACAATCATTACAATATAACTAACAAAAAAACGATAACGTAACCAAAAAATAGACCTACCTACAAGTAGATTACAATATGACTACAATCATAATCCACTAAATTTGACTCTAAACCCCTAATTCAGATTTCATCACAAACTCTAGAAATTTTCAACAAATCAAGTGTTTTTGGTATAATAAATAGGATTCCCTATATAATATAACATGAGTTAATGAAACACCTAGTGTTGGAAGCACTGATATGTCTCATATTTAGCATATTTTAGATGTGTGATGTGTCTGCATTTTACCACATTTTAGAGGCTTTATTTAGCATGTTTTGCATTCATACTTGCATTATTATCATTGTTTTAGGTTCTTTTAGGCATAATTTGCATATTTAGTGTTGGGCATTGCATACATTGCATAAAAAGCTATTTTTAGGCACTTTTTGGAGTTTATCACGGAGTATTTCGGATTACAAGAAGACCAATGAGGAATCGGCTGGCCTAAAGTTGAAGTTCAGGATGTGATCTAGAAAATTTGGCACTCGAGTATGACACTCGAGCATTTACACTCGACCATCACTTGGTCGAGTGGTTCTTCACACCGGAATGTTGACTTTTTTCGCTAGAGTTGACCTTTTTGGGCTTCTTTGTGAAAAGGGTCCATTAATACCCACTTATGCAATGCAAAGCCCAATAATGTTTTAGTCTTTTTCCATTTTTTTCTTTTCAAGGAATTTTCCATTTCTCTTTATAGGGAATTTTCATTTCTTCTCTTTAAGCAATTTTCCTTTTTATTTTCTAAGTAATTTTCTTTTTTTCTTTAAGACTTAAGATCTTTGTTGATCTATAAATTGTAGTAGAATTTCTATTTTTAATATATCATATTTTCCAGCAATTTTCGATTCTCTTAAGCAATATCAAATTCTCTTTTACTCAAATCTTTAAGTTTATGCAATTGATTTTCGATTCTAAGTTTAAGTTCTTCTTCATGAATTCTGAGTAAGTTAAATTAGGGTTCTTGAGGAAAGGGTGAGATTAGGGGAAAACTTAGGGATTTTCAGATTTGTTTATGTTTGATTAAGGTCTTAGATCTCTTTAATTTAAGTGTCCTTAATGCTTATTTCTTTCTGATCAATTGAAATCTGATTACTTGGTGATTCCCCCCCTCCCCCCGAGAGGCGTTTGGGGAATCGCTTGAACATGCTTAGGTTAAGATAGCATCGCCTGGCTCAAGAGATTGATTGTATAGGGTGTTATTAGGCTTTGTAAGGTTCATACTTAACGCCTCTTGAAATTCTAATCGTTGGCGAGAGTCAAAGTCGGGTTGTTGTTCAGGAGAGGTGCCATTGCATGAGAATGAATGTGATTACTTTGTGATTCCTTGCTTAGAGGTCATCTAAATAGGTTGATAAGCAAATCTGGAACCCCTAGGAATACCCTAATCATTGATCCTTAACCTCGAGAACCCCTTTTTCTCCATTGAATTTTCGTGAACTTTAATATTCTGTTTTTAGATTAAAACTTTGTTTTACAATTACTCTGTTTTGCACTTTACTCTGTTTTACTACTGCTCTGTTTTTGCTCTGTTTTTACGTTATGTTTTTGCACTTTGTTTTAAGCATTTCATTCGCACCTAGGTTAGATTGCTACTCACTAAAATCGAATCTGGCTTATATTATGATAAGTAGATTGCATCCCAATTGGTAGTTACTCACACAGTGGACTGACACCATACTGTATTGCAATTGATTACATAACAGTAGGTTATTTGAAAACACGCGAAAACCTTGTTATCAATGTGTTATTTAGCTTGATTAATATCATATTCGTAATGTTATTATCACTTTAGAGTCATTTAGGTTCATATCACATACTTTATGTCTTGGATATTATACATATGCATAAGGGGTGATTTTAGGTACTTTTATAGAATAATTTGGAGCATTTGGGACAAGCAGAGGCTAAGGGATGTCATGTGCTACAAATCGAGTCAAGGTTGCTGGTCGAGTCACTATTGTCGCGGTTGTGTCACTATTGTCCTGCTCGAGTCTTATAACACTCAAAGGGCATGCCAAGTCTTTTGTCGGGTCTCGAGTCACTATCGTTGGCTGGTTGAGTCAACCCACATTCGGGTAATGCTCGAGTCCACCTTTACTCGAGTGGTTGTCTCACTCGAGTAGTACTCAACTATGTTTTCACTCAAGTGGTGCTCGAGTCGCTGAAGCTGGGCTTCAAAAGTGTGGGGCCTTTTTGATATTTGGGCCAGACTAAGGTCCTTTAATGGGCATAATCAACCAAAGATCTCACCAGACTTAGTATATGTATTTTCATAGGCTGCGACAAACGATCTATCTAGGTTTTTACTACTCTTTAGCAGTAGTTGTTTTCTTTGTAATCGTTAGACGCAAGCATGGCGCTCAGATAAGTCGCTTGGGGTTAGAATTATTTAGATCTTTTCTAATTTGATATTATCATCTCTAGCTTCATTCTGATTAACAGGGGTTTATTCTGAGACACTCTAGCACTCTATTGGTTTTGCGGAAATTATAATGAAATCATTAGAAAAGATTCATGTGAAAAGTTATTTCCCTAAGATTGATCTTTTCTTTTCTTGTTACAAATCTTTAAAAAGGCTTTTACACAAGAGGGATTTCAGTTTAGGGTTAGCTGACAATCCCTTAAAGAAAAAGATAAAGTTCCTCGGATCCACAAGCGTTGATGGCGACCCATCCTTGCCTCGATCCGAGAGAAAGCAAGTTACGTGTCTCCTTAGGGCTTTGACGGTCTCTTTGGTTCCAACTGTCGGATTATGGTGTGGAGGGGACCATAACTCACATATCAATTCATGAGACAACTCCCTAAGCCTGCGCCCCAAGGTATTTTTGAAATTCCCAGGGCTTTGACTTTTCTTGTCTGGCGTTGACTCGGTCCTGGGCGAAAACTTCTTCGTCATGCGGTAAGGATCTTCTCGACACGTGGTAAGGTTTTCTTGGCCCGTAGTACATGCCTATCACGTACCATGGTACATCTTGAACTTGATCGTGGTACGTCCTGGACTTGTCTGCGGTAGGTGTTGCCCTCGACCCGCGGTACGTGTGCGCTACATTCGTGTCCCAACTCGTGGTACATGACCCTTCCATTGACTTTTCGTCCGTCCGTTAACACATACCACAGGACGTAAAGTCCTTCCTGCGGTATGTATTTCTCGACCCCATGGCTTCCTGCAGTCCATGACCACCGACCATTGACTTTTCCATCAATCGTTGACTTTTCCAACTTTGTGTCACCTATCTTTTATTTTATTCATCTTGATTAATACTCCCCCTCAAACTTAGTCAGAGATAATCAAGGTGACTAAGCTTGGAAGACCCGAGAGTCACACCTCATTAAAAACCTTGATGAGAAAACCACATGGGACAAAACTCAACCAAGGGAAAAAGAGTGTGTGCTTCTCGGGAAAGAGGACCTTTGATCAAGGCCGAGTGAGATCCACAAGTCCAAGTTTTGTGTATATGTGATCACATACTTTGAGACTTGTGGCCTTGGTGAAGATATCCGCTAGTTGATCTTCGCTTTTTGTGAAGCATGGAACTTGTGTTCCATCCTCAATCTTTTCCCGAACTTTGTGACAATCTATCTCGATGTGCTTGGTTATTTCGCAGAATACGAAGTTAGATGTTATATGGATTGCGGCTTGGTTGTCACAATGCATAGTGATTGGATGTTGTTGTCCAATTCTGAAGTCCTTAAGCAAGGCTTTTAACCATGTTAACTCACTTGTAAGCTTTCGCATTGCTTGGTACCTCGCCTCCGTGCTTGAGCAGGAGACCACTTTTTGTTTCTTGGTCTTCCATGTCACCAAATTTCCTCCAATAAAGGTACAATAACCGGTTGTAGACTTGCAATAATTCTTATCCCCGGTCCAATCCGCATCACTATACCCTATAATTTTGGTACTTCCATTCTTACTCATCCAAATGCCACGTCTGGGACTGCCCTTTAGGTATCTAAGAATCCGTTATATCAAACTCCAATGATACACTACAGGCTCCTTTATGTGTTGTGACACTTTGTTTACTGAAAACAAATATTCGGCCTTGTTATAGTAAGATAAATTAGCTTACCAACTAGACGCCTATATTGTGGGGCATCTCATATGGAGTATCATCTTTCTCCCCCCCGTTCGAGCGACCTTGTAGCCATCTTCTAGAGGTGTTTGAGCTGGTTTAAAGCCTAGTTTACCTGTCTCATTTAGAAAATCAAGTGTGTACTTCCTTTGAGAGAGAAAAAGTCCATCCGAAAACTGGCAAACTTCTATCCCAAGGAAGTACTTGAGAGCACCGAGATCTTTAATATCAGATGTTGATTTGAGAAAGGATTTGGTGAAATTAATACCTCACTTGTCATTTCTGGTGATGATGAGATCATCAACATAGATGAGGATTACGAAAATGCCATTCGGGGTTTTTAGTATGAATAATGTGTGATCGATTTCCGATTTTTGAAATCCATGAGACTTAAGTGTTGTGCTTAGCTTATGGTACCATGCCCTAGGAGATTGTTTAAGGCCATAAATTTCCTTGCGTAGCCTCAACACCTTGTCAGGGCCGATTGTTCCTTCTAATATGGGAGGTGGTGTCATGTAGACTTCATCTTCGAATTCTCCTTTTTGACGTCCATCTGCCACAACTCTCAATCCAAATTAGGTGCAAGTGAAATTATAATTCTTACCATGTATTGCTTGGATATAGGTGCAAAGGTGTCTGTGTAATCGGGCCTTATGTCTCTCAATGCTCCCATCACTATGATATTTAATGGTGAACACCCATCTTGAGCTCACAGTTTTCTTTCCCTTAGGCAAGTCGGCTTCATCCCAAGTATGATTTCTTTCCATCGTTCCCACTTCATTTTCTACCGCATCACGCCTTACCTTTATTTCCTTAGCCTCCTCATAACTCGAGTGAATTAAATTGGCCTCAATTTTCCCAAGGAAGGCTTCATGTTAGGGTGGTAAAAGGGTGAGATAACACATATCTTGAATGGGATGTGCCACAACTTTGTTATTGTAGTATGTTTTTTGTTCGGATTCTAGCACTCCTTCCGAGAGGTGGTGCTTCTTGTGTTCCTATTGATTCCTCCCCATCATGCTTATTTTGGGGATCAGATGGTCCTTCTAGTCGAGTAGTCTCTTCTTGAACTTCTTGACTTACTTGACTTGGAAGATTTGGTTCTCCTTGTTGAGGAATAATATTATCTTCCGAGTTTGCTTCATCACCTTTCTTTGGTCCTTGATCATTTTGTGACTCGGTCCATTGATGATGTAGACAAATCCTTGAGATTGTCCCAATTTTTGTCATCAAAGTAACCTTTTCTTATAAACTTAATGTCTCGGGACACATACATGCGTTTTTCTTCGGGATTAAAGCACTTGTAACCTTTTTGTGTAGTAGAATACCCTAAAATATGCATTTTTTCTTGTTTCCTCCAACTTGTTCCTTACTCCTCGGGCACTAACACATAGCAAACACACCAAAAGACACGTAAATAATCAATTGATGGTTTATAGTTATTTAGTACCTCAAATGGAGATTTGTCTTGGAGAATTTTGGTAGGTATGTGATTGATAAGATAACATGCTATGTTAACCGCATCTCCCCAATAGATTTTTGGAAGATTCCTATGAAACATCGTTGAACGAGCTACTTCCATTAAGTGCCTATTTTCCATTCGGCCACACCATTTTGTTGTAGTGTATAGGGACAACTTGTTTGATGAAGTATTCCTTGCTTAGCGAGATTTATTGGAATGATTGACTCATGTATTCTCCCCATTATCGGTTCTTAGTACCTTCATTTTGGTATTAAATTGATTAGCAATGTATGATTCAAAATTTTTAAAGACGCTAAAAACTTTATCTTTTGATTGAAGGAAAGTGACCCAAGTGTATTTTAATTTTTCATCAATAAAAGTGATATCCGAGTGAATAAGGTGAAAGCATTTTTCATAAATTGTTGAAGACTTAGGAAATATGGTTCTACAATGCTTTCCCTAAGATACAAGTTTCACAACTATGATTATCAAAAGACATATTAGGTAACACAAGTTCAAGAGCCCTAGCATGAGGGTGACCCAATCTACCATGCCAAATTGCACTACTTAAACTATAAACCGAATGTAAAGCATGCGAGATATTAGAGATAAATTTGGTGTCTTCAAGGACATATAGTCCATCCTTGACTATGCCTTCACCAATGATTTCTCCGGTCTCAATATCCTAAAATTTTAAATTGTTAGAGATAGAAATGTGATACCGGAGTCCTTAAGGAGTTTAAGGAGAGCCTCAATTTCAGATTGTTTGAGAACACCTTCTTGTTTGTGAGCATGAGATGTCGCTCCTAGTTCACGACCGGATTTGCTCGGAGTCTCTTGTTCCGTTGTAGTTTCTTGAGAAACATTTGCCCTCGGTGTTTCTTTGAATTTTGTCAGCTTGAAATGAGGGTGAAGTAGCCAACACTTGTCCTTAATGTGACCATTTTTCTTACAATGGTCATATACAAAAGTTTTTTTTGTCTTCATGTTTGTAACTCACTTTATTTGCCATTACAAGGTCATTCCTTCCTCCAAACAAGCCGAGAGATCCTTGGTCATTGTGGATGTGACTACACACTTCATCAAGTGTCGGGAGCTTGTCCAACCTTAACATGTGCTTGATGAGGTCCGAGTAAGTGGAAACGAGGGTAAGGAGCAAGTTGAATACCATATCTTGCTCTCTTCTTTCGCCAAGAATCTTTGGGTCCACCGTAGTTGGTCTTAGCATTTCCAACTCGGCCCAAAGGCTTCTCCATTTCCCAAAATATTTGGTGAATTCCAAACCTTTTTGAGACAGATTTGTGAGAGATTTTTGAATTTCAAAGACCCTAGTCACGTTTGAGATTTTTCCATAAACCTTAGCGAGAGTTTCCCATAACTCCTTCAAGGTTTCACAATAGGAGTATGCCTCATGGATCGCCAGATCTAGAGAGTTTTGTATGAGAACAAGAACAGTTTGGTCATCTTGTGATCACTTTTTATTGGATTCCTCCGCCGTTCCCGATCTTTTATCTTTCCTTTTTACCGTAACTTGGGGTAGATTGGAGTTTGGTCCTTCAATGTGGCTCCATAGTCCACAGCTGCGCAAGACTGATTTTGTAGTTCTTGCCCATAGCAAGTAATTCGGTCTATTTAAGACCACCAAGATGTAGAGAGATTTCAAGTTATCCATAGATTTCATGAGAGAGGAGATTAATAGGTGGAGAATGAGAGATTGTAAACAAGATTTTTGGATCAAAAGTGCTCTGATACCATATTGGTTTTTCGGAATTATAATGAGATTATTAAAAAAGATTCATGTGAAAAATTATTTCCCTTAGATTGATCTTTTCTTTTGTTGTTACAAGTCTTAAGTAGGCGTTTACACAAGAGGAATTTCAGTCTAGGGTTAGCCTACAATCCCCTACAGAAAAAGACAATGTTCCTCGGATGCACAAGCGTTGATGGCGACCCATCCTTGCCTTGATCCGAGAGAAAGCAAGTCACGTGTCTCCTTAGGGCTTTAACAGTCTCTTTGGTTCCAAAGGTCGGATTGTGGCTTGGAGGGGACCACAACCCACGTATCAACTCATGAGACAACTCACTAAGCCTGCACCCCGAGGTGTTTTTGAAGTTTCCCGGGGCTTTGAATTTTCTTGTATGGCGTTGACTCGGTCATAGGCGGAAACTTCCTCGTCTGGCGGTAAGGCTCTTCTCGATCTGCGGTAAGGTTTTCTTGGCCCGCAGTACAAGCCTATCTCATACCGCGGTACGTCCCGCAATACGTCTTGAACTCGTCCGCGGTATGTGCTGTCCTCGATCCTTGATACATCCGTGTCCTGACTCGTGGTACATGACCCTTCCATTGACTTATCCTCCGTCTGCTGACCACATAGCATGGGACGTAAAATCCTTCCCGCGGTACGTATTGCTTGACCCGATGGCTTCCCACGGTCCATGACCACCGATCGTTGACTTTTCCAGTAGCGTTGACTTTACAAACTTTGTGTCTTTCTTCTTCTTAGATTGTCAACTATATTTTATTTTATTCATCTTGATCAATACGATAAGTGTTTGGTAGAGCGTCTGACTGAACCGCTTCAAAGATTCACATGATTAGCTCGAGGGATCGAAGGTATGAATCGGCGCCCAGCGAGTTGATCGTTCATTCCTTTTTTTAGATTATCAAACGCCTATGGCGATAAGGTCTGTTAATAGTCTATACGAGGTTGTTTGCCACGAGAGTGGAATCACTACTTATGTTCTCGTTGCCTAGAGATTAGCTCTACTGAGTGATGTCAAGCGCTTAATTAGTTTAAGAGTCACACTGTTCCATGATACTCACACCTCACGAACTTGTTTTCTCACTTTGCGTTAAATTTACTTAATACTAAGTTGTCTGCTGCTTTGTTTAAATTCTTTGTTATTGACACCCACTTTGGTTACTTTTATTTTTTGAAATTTGATATAGGTTGTAAGACAAACTACATTTTGATGGGCTGGAAATAGAGTAATTAATTGCATCTTGATTGATAATCACATTCCCAGTTGGATTGACACCTTTTGTGCTACATCGATATCTTAGTACAATAGGATTTGAAAACTTGAGTAAAATCCTGTTATCAAGCACCTACAGTGCCGGAAACAGTGCTACTGTGTCGGAAGCACCTACATAATATAATCAACTCATTGATATTATATATGTGCACCTATATAAATGAGTTGATGAAGCATTGTTGATGCTATCGACACTGTAGGTGTTTCAAGCAACTCATTTACCATTTGCACAGATACCTATTACCATATTAAAAACACTTGATTGTTGAAAATTTTTAGGGTTCATGATGAATTTTGAATTGATATTTTAGAGTTGAGGATTTTCGAATTGAGTCAATTATGATTGCAGTCAGATTGTAATCTGCTTGTAATTAGGTTTATTTTTCGGGTAGTTATCATTATTTTTTTGGTAGTTAAGTTGTAATGGATCTTATTTAATTTAATTTCTTTTAATTTATTTCTATTTTTCCTTAAAAGATTTTATTTGTATTTCTAATTTTTAATTATTTTCTTATTTTCTTAAACTTTTCGAATTTATTATTTTCAAAAACGTATTTGATTTTTATATATATTTCTCTAATATTTTTAATTTACTTTTATTTTCTGAATTTTTAAAATTTTATTCATTCCTAAATGTGTCGCTTAAATCGACTATACATGTCGCCTAAAGATAAAATGACAAAAACTTAACCGTTGATTAATGGTATTAATAATCAGTATAGACATCAGTCACAATTAGAAAGTTTATATAGATTTTTTAAAATTTTAAATACCAAATTAAGATTTAAAACAAATACAAAAGTTCATCAAAAATTAGTACGGTTGAAAACGTTCATTGAAAATTAAGATATTTTCCCAAATATAATATAACATTAATTTTCATAAATAATCGTAGTGAATATTGTGTGAATTAGAACTTATCTAATCACATTATATCTGTACAAAGATGTGGCTATTTGATAAGAAGGTTTCCGAATACATAAAGAGTTGAGAATAGAAAGAAAGGATAGAATAGAGAGAATGGATGAGAGGCAATATTTGATTGTAAATTTCATAATGAACTCATAAGGTTTAGGGTTCTTTCCTTAAATTCACATTCCACTAGTGTCTTAACTTAAAACGACAACGCATAGTAATTCTAATTGAACCCTCTATCTCACTCCCAGCCTTTCCAACGTTTCTCTTTTGATGAAACCTTATGTCTCTTCCCAAGTCTATGAAACATTCTGTCTCATCCCAAGTCACTGCCTTTTCCTCGTTTGGTTCTTCTTCCTTTGGTCGTGAATGCTAAGGGAACACGAAGCCTATCAATACCCTCCCGTAATGAAGACACCTTGTCCTCAAGGTGAGCTCTTGGGTAGCGGATACAAAGTTTCTCCCAATCTTCCCATGTGTTTTCGCACTCTGGTAATCCGCTCCAAGCCATTAACACCTCGATTTTCTTGTGCTGATGTTTGCGGATGTCCAGTAGTCGCTCTGGTTCAGTGACCCATTCCAGCTCTCCATTCAGTACTGGTGGCAGATCTTGGACCCACCTATCCGAAGGAATAGCTTGCTTCAGCTCGGATACATGGAACAGTGGATGAATGACACTCTAAGGAGGCAACCTTAACTTGTAGGCGACCTTACCGACACGTTGTAGTATCTCATATGGACCAAAGAAACGGGGTGATAGCTTCTCGTTACGTCGCAAAGCCACTGATTTCTGTCGGTATGGGCGCAGCTTTAGATACACTCGTTCACCCACTGCATACTTTACTTCTCGACGATGTTTGTTAGCAGATTGAACCATCTGTCTCTGAGCTGCGGACATATTCTCTCTGATTTCCTCCAATACCTCATCTCTTTGTCTTAAAATGATATCAGTATGATCATTACCAGGGAATTCTCCATAGCGTAGAAGTTTAGGTGCCTCTCGACCATAAACTGCTCTGAAAGGGGTGGTCTTGATTATCGAATGATAGGACGTATTGTACGAATACTCAGCCCACGATAGCCATTTCATCCATGTTTTCGGCTTGTTTCCTACAAAGCAGCGAAGATACGTCTCCAAACATCTATTAAGTACCTCAATTTGGCCGTCCGTTTGAGGATGGTATGCAGTGCTCTTGTGAAGAGCAGTACTAGGTACCTTGAAGAGTTCCTTCCAAAAGTGGCTGATGAACACTCTGTCCTTATCCGAGACAATGGACTCAGGAAATCCGTGGAGGCGTACAATGTCCTTCAGGAAGCATTCTGATACTGTCTTGGCCATGTAAGGATGCTTCATAGCTATGAAATGAGCGTATTTGCTCAGTCTGTCCACCACGACCAGAATGACGTCTTTACACTGTGAGATTGGCAGACCTTCGATAAAGTCTAAACTGATGTGTGACCAAACTTGCAACGGAATGGGTAATGGGGACAGCAGCCCTGCTGGAGACAATGTAGAGTATTTATTCGTCTGACATATCCTACACTGCTCAATGAACTTACCCACATCAACTTTCATTCCCCTCCAAAGCACTTCATCTTGCAACCTTTTACACGTTTTGAGGACTACTCCATGACCTCCTATGGAACTCTCATGAAACTGAGAGATTAATTTAGGGATCAGAGTTGAATCTCTGGGAAGGACTAGACTTCCTCCCTTCTGTAAGACTCCATTAACCACGTGAAACCCGGAACGTGACAGCCCTCCTTTTTGAAGTTGGTTGATGATTCTCTGGCAGTCAGAATCCTGAGCTACTTGTCTCTTTACTTCTTTGATATCTAAAGTTACTGGTGCTGTAAGTTGGATATTGTTAAGAGCTTCGAAATTCTGTCGGGACAATGCATCTGTTACGAGGTTTTCCTTGCCTGGCCTATATTCGATATCATAGTCAAGATCTGACAATTTAGTTGCCCACTTCATCTGATCTCCACTCAGATGCGTCTGCCCTAGCAGGTACTTGAGATTCTTTTGGTCGGTTTTAATGATGAAACGTCTTCCTGTCACATAGTGCCTCCACTTCTTTATAGTAAAGACGATAACTAGCAGTTCCTTCTCATAAATTGACTTAACCTTACCTTTATTTGAGAAGGCTTGGCTAATGAAGGCAATTGGTTTCCTTTCTTGTGACAGGACTGTTCTAATACCATTCCCCAAATCATCTGTCTCAATAGTGAAAGTTTTAGGGTAATCTGGGAGTGTTTGCAGAACCACTTTTAGATGTCTCTTATGTTCCTCAACATCTGTACTATATATTAAGATGTCATCGAAGAATACCAAAACAAATTTTCTAAGATACCTTCGGAACACATCGTTCATGATGCTCTGGAACGTGGCTGGCGCATTTGTCAATCCAAAGGGCATGACTAAGAATTCATAATGCCCCTCATGTGTTCGGAATGCCGTCTTCGGAACATCCTCCTCACGTACTCGAATTTGGTGGTAACCCGACTTTAGGTCCAGCTTAGAATAGACTCTGGCCCCCTGTAAATCATCGAATAACTCTTCCAACACTGGTATAGGAAACTTGTCTAGCATCGTTGCCTTGTTAACTGCTCAGTAATCGACACAGAACCTCCACCCCCATCTTTCTTACCCACTAGTAGCACTGGACTTGAAAAGGGGCTCACACTAGGTTGGATGATTCCTGCGATGAGCATATCCCTTACCAATTTTTCGATTTCATCTTTCTGCTGGTAAGAATACTTATATGGTCTACAACTGATGGGAGAGGTGCCCTCCTTCAGCGTGATAGCGTGTTCTCTGGACCTCGAGGGAGGCGCCTAATCCGCTCTATCCTGCGATGTACGAGACCAAGTGAATGCACTCCCGGTAAGGCAAGGTAAGGCTTCAAGGAGTTTCTCATGCTCAGGAGTCCTATTGTGCACAAAGCACTTTTCGACTTTATAGATCCAATCTTCTAGGTTTTGCCCTTCATATAAAGGAATGTCCAACTTCTTCACCGGAGCTTATGTCCTCTGTTCAAAGCAACCAACATTTGGGTACGATGAGGAAGGTTCGACTCTTACCAATGGGGGTGTGAGAGGTAATGGTAATAGCCCATTCCCGATACCTTTCGAAGGCTCAACATGCATACCTGGACTTGCGGGGTTTGTCTCCTTAGCTGCGGGAGTTGGCGCGGTGCTCGACATTGGAGTATCGTATTCGCAAACTCCCTTTGCCGCTAACTTCTCCTTCAATAGATGCGTGAACATCATTTCTATCTTATTGAACCTCGCGATTTTTGCTTTCTCTGCAAGATCTAGCTTCTCGCATACCTCATTCACGCTGTGATTTGTTGCCTGGATTGCTCTTTGTTGCTCTTCCGAACAAAGTTCGATTTTCGCGATTTGCGATTCCCAGCCGTGAGTCACCGTGGAAGCTTCTCCACTTTCAGATGTAGGCTTAGGGCCCATTACTATGCTCTGATACCACTTTGATAAGAAGGTTTCCGAATACAGAAAGAGTTGAGAATAGAAAGAAAGGATATAATAGAGAGAAGGGATGAGAGGCAATATTTGATTGTAAATTTCATAATGAACTCATAAGGTTTATGATTCTTCCCTTAAATACACATTCCACTAGTGTCTTAACTTAAAACGACAACGCACAGTAATTCTAATCGAACCCTCTGTCTCACTCCCAGCCTTTCCAACGTTTCTCTTTTGATGAAACCTTCTGTCTCTTCCCAAGTCTATAAACTTTCTGTCTCATCCCAAGTCACTGCCTTCTCCTCGTTTGGTTCTTCTTCCTTTGGTTGTGAATGCTAAGGGAACACGAAGCCTATCAGTATTACGAAAAGAAAACAACACATAATTCTCAAATATTGTTTCTCTCAAATTTACATTTGGTTAGTGTTTGTACCGGTACTTAAAATCGAGAGATACGTGAAACCGAGCATATAAATCAACTGCAAAACCGAAAACAAAACTCGGCTGCTGAGAAGTGAAAATCACAGTTTAGGGTTATCTTCTCCTTAAACCGGCTTCCGGTTTAGTACCGGTTTGATTGCACGACAAAACTCGGCTGCTGAGAAGCTATAAACTACGAGTAGAACCAATGATCGAAGAAGCACTCGAGAATATGGCGAATAGCAGGTACGAGTATGTGAAGTCATTCGAATTGGATGACCAAGTCATGCTTCCTAACTTAATGGTTGTTCAGATCGATGCTCGCGATTTTTCTAGGTAAAAGTTTCTGGCTTCTTTTTCCTTTCTGTTCTTTAATTTGAGGGTGATACTCTACGAATTTATACATTATGATTTATGCGGAAGTTCATCACTTACACATCAGAATGTCAATTGGTGTGTACATTGTAGCATCACTGAAAATTTTGAGTGAAAGTAATGAATAAAGGCTGTGTCTTTGATGGATTTTGGTGCATGATTGTAGTTTTTTAGAATTTCATTTGTTGTGGTTTCATTGCTGTTAGATTTGATAGTTTCACATTGCACCTAGAACATGAAGCACTAACGCAGGATGCGTATTTCATATTGATATGTCGAAAATGCTTCTTACACTCTCTTGCCTTTTCTGATAACTATAGATTTTCCCAAGTTCATGAATTTGAGAAGCCTAATGATGAAACAGCACTCAATCTGATGAATTCATGTTCAGCTGCGGTTTTGGAAGAGTTTCCTGACATAATCTTTGCATATGGATACAGTGACGAATACAGGTCCGAATTCACATCGTTGACTTTATCTGTTTTTGATTTTACACTTTTAGTCATACCTGTATATCATCTATAAGCTTTTCAATTGTTTTCAATGTTTTCTGTAGCTTTGTATTCAAGAAAACATCAAGATTCTATCAGAGACGAGCCAGGTATTGATTCCATAAAATTCGATTGTTACTTGAAGAAGCCGTTTGTACAACCATATTTAGTTTTCTATTCTCTGATCGACTCATAGGTTCTAATTTTTTGTTAATATGCAGTAAGATTTTGTCGTTGGTAGCTTCGTTCTTTGCTGCAATTTATGTAACTAAGTGGAAAGAGTTCTTTCCCCAAAGAAGATTACAATATGCTCCTTCCTTTAGTTCAAAAGTTATAAGTTGTGCATCGGCAGAGGTTCTTCAAGCCTATCTCGCGTGGAGACAACAGGACTGTAAGGCATTCTGGCATCATATATATTGTACTTGTTGATCTTTTTGTGTTCCAGATATTATTTATGCTTATAGGCGTAAATTATCTTCAGAAACTTTGAACAATTTCCGTTTCTTGGTTGCAGGCCATGTCAATAATCAGTATGACACTTGTTTGTGGATGTTAGTTAAAAGTGGAAAGACCATAATTGAAACACAGAAGGTTTTAAAGGTGTGTAAGTGCTTTTCTATGGCAGATATCATTGTTCTTATTCTTGGAATATGTTTAGCACTATAACTTTTTTGTACTTTTGAAAATGATTTTAATTATAGTTCATTGTTTGATCACACTATTCTATTTCATTGGGTACCTGCAGGATACACAAAAACAGCAGAAAAATGAACTTCTCTTTCAGAACTTTGGTATCAATTACAAAACGATTCCTGAAATGTTTCGCAAAGGATCATGTCTTCTCAAGAAAAAGGTTATAAATAATATATTCTGTTATAAATTATATGTATAGTCTTTTTATTGCTGATATGTGATGTGCCTATATATAGAAACTTTCACCTTGTCCAATTGTAAGTTACGTCTCTATGAAGTTTAGTAAGCTTAGTTTGTTGAACAATACAAGTGGCGCACTTGTTTAGTTATTTGCATATTTAAATCAAACTGTTTGGAACCTTGAAAAATTTAGTATTGTGTAAAAGACACATAATTCAGCTTGGTTGATGTACATGTTGCAGAACTGATGTTGCTAGCTGAAAATAAGTGTTATAAATATCTGAAATTTGTGTTGTCTCTTTGTATGGTGAAAACTTAGACCTATACTCGTGTCATTTTGCTTAATGTTCATCATATATTTACTTGAAGCTATGTAGCTCAAACTTATTGTAGATCTCTAATATGAGATCTTATATTAACTTCATTTAGGTGGAAGAAACTGTAAAACATGATGAGAATGGCAATCCTGTAAAAAGATTGAGGAGAAAGGCTGTTTTTGTACATTCGGAGAATATTGCTGGAAGAAGCTTTTGGAATGAGCACCCCTCGCTATATTGTGATCTTGGCCACTTCACGAAAGACATTGGAAAAATTGAACCAGATTTTATTAGGTCATTTCAGTTTGAGAACAAATTGTTACCTTTAACATGGGTCGTGGTTAGGATTGATGGCTGTCATTTTCACAGGTAACTATTTCCTTTAGCTTGTTCCCTCCATTTTCTTGTAACTTTTACAGAAGTTTTACTGCATATAGGCCTTAGAGTAGTAAAGTCCTTCTGCTCATAAAGTGATATACTCTTTGGTGGCCTGTTCGGTTTGCACATGTTACATTGTGGTTACTGTTGTGTAGGATGTTGAAATTTATCGCTGAGTTTAGTGTTCTATGTTGAAAATGAAACTCATTGGAGCTTGCTTAAATTTTTTGATAGATTTTCTGAAGTTCATGAATTTGAGAAGCCAAATGATGAGCAAGCTCTGAAACTTATGAATTCATGTGCAGTGGCTGTTCTCAAGGAGTTTGAAGATGTTCACTTCGCCTATGGTGTCAGTGATGAGTACAGGTCTCCCATCTCTCAGCCTCTGTATCTCAGCTTTTTCATATGTTATAGATATTAATAAAGTTCATCATCGTTTGCAGCTTTGTTCTGAAAAAAGAATCCGAGCTCTACAAAAGACAACCCAGTAAGATAACATCTGCAATTGCATCCTACTTTACATCTACATATGTGATACAATGGGGAGATTTCTTCCCTCACAAAGAACTAAAGTACCCTCCGTCGTTTGATGGACGAGCTGTTTGCTATCCAACGTACAGTATTCTCTTGGATTATCTGGCGTGGAGACAAGTTGACTGTGAGTATAATACTCCGAAAAATCATGTGAAATCATCTATATCTTTGTGAAATGAAAACCTTAAAAATATCAGTACTCTTATGTTTTCTTTCTGTTTTTCCTCATTGGCAGGCCACATCAATAATCAGTACAATACATGTTTCTGGATGCTTGTTAAGTCTGGTAAAAGCAAAACTCAATCCCAAGATTACTTAAAGGTACTTTGATATAGTGAATCAAAATTTCAATTTTCTCAAGTAGTAAGCTTTAAAATGGCTCTTATCTTGCTCTACGTGAATGACAATTTCAGGGTACCCAGACACGAGAAAAAAATGAGCTGCTTAGCCGTGAATTTGGAATTGAGTACAACTCATTACCTCTAATCTTTCGAATGGGGTCTTCAGTTTTCCGCTTAAAGGTTAGTATTATCTCTCTATTATTAATCTATAAATCTGTGCATAGAAAGATATTTATACATTTGACTGGCTAAAGAAACTTCGTATGTACCAAATTGGTTCTGTTCTTATCATATGGACCATAACTCAAAACCTTTGGCGATTGCTATCTCATAAATGACTAAATCATATACCAAACCTGAATTAAACCTCCCGCAGGGTTTTGTTGCTCGTTTCTTTTAAATCTCACGAGCATCTGAAAATGGTGTAGAACATCTTCTTCCATAGCTTTGTAGTTACCTGCTAAATAACTCTGTGAATATTTTTTAAAGGAAGCTGTTGCAGTCGAGGATCGAGTCATTTCAGGGAAGAAACAGAAAGGAGAAGTGGTCGTAGATCATTGCAACATCATCGAACGTTGTTTCTGGGAAGAACATCCACACATTCTTAGCTACTCATAACACATTCTTAGTACTTCGCTTGTAAGACTCATTTACTGCAAATACTTGATCTGCTTATGAATAATTCTTCATCTTTTTCCTCTTAAACAACATGCGTTTTACCTGTTTAAACCTTAGTTTATATTTATGTCAACCATTATTTCAGATCTTAGAAAATCATTTTGGATTTTGAATGTTTATAAAGTATATACAAATGAATAATACATAAAATTGTGAAAGATATGTAGAACATTAAATTCACACCATACCTGTGAACCGACCAACTGTGACCTCCTTTTGCGTTACGTAATGTAACTTCATCTTTTAAATTTTTTAATATAACCAAGAAAAGACAATATTATTAATATATTTCCATCATTTTGTATCGTTGTAATTCAAATGTAAATTAGGTCGGTCCAACTACTTGAGACTGAAATATTCAAATCTGGTGGTTAGTTTCTGAAAAATGCTTTTGTTCTTATTCCATATTAAAAACTGATATTTTAATGTGCATATTGTGAAAAAGAATATAATAGTGATATATTTTATTTTATTCCAATTTGATTTGATATTATTACTTTTATAAATATATAGGCAAAGTAGTTTCATCAATAATCTCAAAACAAAATGAATCTAGTAAAACAAAATTAATTTAGGAAATGAATAACTTAAAATCCTAATATATGTATAACTTAAAATTCATTTCCTAAAATAATTTTGTATATTAGGATTTGTGATAGCTGCAATAGCTGTGAAAGTAGAAACAAAAATCCTAATATACAAGGTTTCTTATTCTTTACATATGCTATAATTGAAAAATCTGGTCAAAACCTGAATACAAATTAACACCATAAAATTTGATAAAAAGTCGATTGCAGATTTTATTATTAACCATTGTTAATAATAATCAAAGAAAA
Organism: Lepidium sativum; assembly: GCA_023374145.1. NCBI lineage: Eukaryota > Viridiplantae > Streptophyta > Magnoliopsida > Brassicales > Brassicaceae > Lepidium > Lepidium sativum. The sequence continues at coordinate 30,716 of JAKUCM010008263.1, forward strand.
AGTATGATCATTATTTGGAAATTTTGATACAATGTGATATGAGATTTCTTTCCAAGTCGGTCAAAATTAAATAAAATTTCCTGTAATTTAAAATAAAATACACAAACGCAAACACACAAATGAAGAATTATAGAGTTTGTTTATTTTAATTTTTCATTTCTTTTGTCAACTTTTAATTTGTCATTTCTAAATTATAAAAATAATTTCTTTTCATGTAGTGACTAATAAATGGAAGACAGAAAGAAAAATACAAAAGTAAAATAAAAAGGATGGGTAAGCAATCAATGTGAAGGCGTGAATGCTTACCCCACAAGAGATACCTCATTTAAGGCATCATATCCTCATTTAATATATACAGTTTTCTACCATTTTTTCATAATTATATAAATCTTTATAAAAAGGAAATTTATATTTCTTCTCTTTGCTTCAGAACTTAAAACACAGAAAGGAAAACAGAGAGACCAACAACAACAACAACAGGGGAGTGCAAATGGCGGATGAATCTCCAAAGTCTATCTACGACTTCACCGTCAAGGTTTTTTCCTTTCAATCTTTTTGATTTTTGTTATTGTGTTTACTCTTAGATTCTTAATTCACATAAACATATGTAAAAAAGAAAAAAATAGGAGAATTTATTTTGATCCAAGCATGATGGCGGAACTTCCAATGTTGGATCTCTTTTTTAATTACAATCAAAGAAGAAAAATGAAGGTTTGTTACAAAAATATCTATATTTCTTTTTTGATTTTATGAACATGGCAGGATATATCAGGTAACGATGTGGGTTTGAGCCAATACAAAGGCAAAACTCTTCTGATTGTAAATGTTGCCTCCAAATGGTAATAAATCCTTTTTCACTCTTTGATTTTCGTTTTGATTCGTACAAGATTTTGTGAAAGTAGTAGTTAGATCAGTTTTGGTTTGATTAGAGTACCAGTCCTTGTCTTGTAGTTGCAGTTTTTGTATTGGTATGTTTAATCGAAATCAAGCTTCACCTTCGTCTTCGTTTTTGATTTTCATTCCTTGAAGTCAATCATTAATACTTTTTGTTTTTTGGGTCAAAACAGTTCTGCTTTTTCTTTTTAAAGATGCGAACTACAAATCAAGTCTGAACTTTATGTTACTGCAGTGGTCTGACAGATGCCAACTACAAGGAACTGAATGTTCTGTACGAGAAATACAAGGACCAAGGTCTGTGCTTTATTAATATATACATAGAGTCACATAGATTAAACAGTTGTAAATTGATTTTGACCACAAATACTCAAAACAATTTAAAAAAAAAAACTGAATAGGGTTGGAGATATTAGCATTCCCATGTAACCAGTTCTTAGGACAAGAACCAGGGAACAATGAAGAAATTCAACAAACTGTTTGCACCAAGTTCAAAGCTGAATTCCCCATTTTTGACAAGGTATACTCTTTTGATCTTATATTACATTGTAAAACAAAAAAGTTGGATGTATAATGTAGATTAGTGCTTGACCACATGGGCATAGTCGAGTGGTAGAACGAAAAGACGTGAACAAAAGTAGTATTTCATCCGAATATGAATCTCACTCGAAACTAAATCACATCTTGTGTGCCACTTCTGAAGATTTTGAATTCGATTCCCCTAGCCTTCAAATGTAGTCGAACTTGGGGCAGATGTAGTATTAAAGTAAGAGATGAATGTGAGTTTGGTGTTGATGGATTCGTAGGTGGATGTGAACGGGAAGAACACGGCGCCGTTATACAAATACTTAAAAGCAGAGAAAGGTGGTTTGCTTATTGACGCCATCAAATGGAACTTTACCAAATTCTTAGTTTCTCCCGACGGCAAAGTTTCCCAGAGATATTCTCCAAGAACCTCTCCTCTTCAGTTCGAGGTATTTGTTCTTACCACTCTGGTTTTCTCCTTAACCGGAATTTATCTTATGACCACTTTGTTTTTGGTTTTATTGCAGAAAGACATTCAAATTCTCTTGGCACCGCCTTCTTCTTGATTATCAGAAGCCTGTTTCGAGACCTTTCGGTTTGGCTCAAAATGATCTTTGAATTATCATCAACATTTGCAGACTTATATTCTCTAAATTTGTCTTTTTATGTTCTAAACAACTCATGTCTTCAATGTTGTTTCATGGGATGATGTATCATCATGTGATTGTGACTCTCGGTTAAAGTTTAAACTTTTATGATACAGTTGTATACGTAACAAAGAACATGGGAAGGATTATAGCCTATCGTGCGCGACACGTCAAGCGTGTTCACAACTTATGCCCACAAAAGTTGCTGATTCTTTCCGAACAACAGCAAAAAGATCATGATGAAGATATACCAAATCCAAAATTTCTAAAAGCAATTGAGAGGTTTACCAGGGCTAGAGATCTTCGAGTTTGCGATTGGAGTAGTCGTGGTTGATGGTGGTGGTGACGAATCATCTTCAACCAACGACAACTCCGGCGATTTCTGATGGTTTTGCTTATCATCTAAGTACTTTTTGCTCATGGAGTAACAAAGCTCTAAGGCACGCAAAGTGTTGCAGAGCTCGGGAATCTCATCGTAGCTGAAACCAAATCTAAGATCTAAATAGCCTTTAAGCTCTTCGAGATCATCATCCGTCAAGCTTTTGGCTCTTGTTAAATCGTCTTGATCATCCAAAGTGTATCCCTCAAGCAAAACTTGACTCTTCATCTTCTCCAGCTTCTTCCTACTCTCTCAACCGCCGCAAATTCCACCGCGATTCTTGATACCGGCCCAAGCTTTCTGAATTCCAGCCCTGCCATCGTCAGGTAAAACAGTCCCCGATGTATCAACATTTGTTGATTTCTCTTGGAGAGAACGTGTCCATAGATCTGATGATTCAAATTGAGTACAATCCATTTTCTCTTTCACCAGTTATGTTCTAAGGAGAAAGAAAGATGACGTTTGTGTGGAGTCTTATTTTCTTTAAAAAGCCGCAACGCAAACGGCTTCAAGGATTCAATATTTCTACTAACGTCTTTCAGAGACGATGGTTTCATGTAATGTCCATAAAATAGCATTAGTGTAGCAATTGAAGCAATGACATGAACAAATAATTTTTAATTTCACTCAATATAAATATTCAAGCTAAAAGGGTTCTCAAAATTGAAACTTCTGATAATTTAACAAGATTTAAAGAAACATTGTCTGATACGAGCTATATATTGTCAAGAGACGCAGAAGAGTTGAAACAAAAAAGAACATAATCAAATGTTGTAGGAGAATGGCTCTTTCAGGCGACTGGGATCATCTCAGGGTAATCTACGGCAGTGAGGGGAGTTTCAGGTAAGACAGCAGCCGGAGCAGCAACCTGAGCAGGCATGAAGTTGACATCTTCTTCCTTAGGAGCATGAATGATCACAACATCAGGCAATGGTGTCATTGGTCCTGCTTTGCCCTTAGGGTCCCAATCAAGCATGACCTTCACCTTGATTCCCAATACTCCCTGCAAATTGGGTTTATCCAGGCTCGGATTAGATATTCGCTGAATTACTCAGTCACGAAGAATAACTCAGACGACACTCACCTGTCTAAGCAAAACATGTCTCACTGCAGAGTCGATGTATTCCTTGGTTGGTTGACCAGATGAAACCATGTAACCATCCTTGAACTTCATGGATTTGGCACGGGCAGCACGGAGCTTTCCACTCACAATGACCTGCCAAGCATTTTGAAAAAGAAGGTGAGAACAATGTCTAGTCGGAAAAAAAAACAATAAGAAAGTAAAGGGAATTGTGCTCACCTCGCATCCCTTAGCTCCACTCTCCATAACAAACCTCAAAACACCATAGCAAGCCCTGTACATAATTCACATCAATGAAACTGAAACTGGAAGACCAAATATAACCCTAGATGATCTTAATTATGGGAAGAAGTCTATTTTGAAGCAAACCAAGATTAGACTACAGCATTGGATAAAGCATTCATCAAAGTTTCATCATTCTATTCAGCTGATTCTCAGAACCAACATTTACAATTATATACTATACATATAACTACTAGATTTTCTAAGATAGCCTTGATTGATCAGATGCAATCAAACAGAATAATATAGCAGTCGTACAAAAATACAAGCAGAAACGTCATACCTACGAACAGCAAGACCACCGAGAAGCTTGTAACGTAGAGACTCAGCCTGAGCAATGGCACAGAGACCTCTGTTGTTCACCTTTTCAGCATAGAGCTCGACACTGTCTTGAGGAAACTTGAATCGCTTTTGGACAAGAGATGTCAATTCTCTGATTCTCCTTCCCTTCTCACCTGTACCCGACATTATCAACATCAGATTTCGAAACCACAGTCATAGTCTCAAAATAGGAGAAGATCAACAACATACCGAGAACGTTCTGAGTACGAGTGGCTCTGATGATAATCTCAGTCCTCATTGGAGTAACCCTAACCTCCACACCCGAGTAACCATCTTCGGCAAGCTCTCTGGTTAAGACCTCGTTCAGTTCGGCGTAGAAAACACCGTCCGCAACGAACTACAAAACTCAACATAGGTACAGATACAGTCAATAAACGATGCAGTAAGTGAGAACCATTGAAAGATAACAAACTTAGTGTAGATTTACCTTTCTCTTCTTGCTGATTTGAGTCGCCATACTTGTGAATGCTGCTGTAATCTGAGTATCGCTGAAACCCTAGCGTTGGGAAGAAATGCAGTAATCACCAAATATATAGTGGGGACTAGGGTTTCTAAGTACCTTGCTCGGGCTCGCTGTTATGTTAAAAGTGGCTTATTTCATGATAAACTTGGCCCATTAGTAAACAATGAAGCCCATATTATATAGTCAGTATTTATTTGGTAAATAAATTTGGTTATGAGAAAGGAGCGCAAGACACATTTCTTCCAAGATTTTAATGGGCATCTCATTAATAACAAACTAGTATTTTACCCAGGTATTGATTATTTTTTCAACTTATATTTATTTAATTTTTAGATTTATTTTGATATTTTGAATATAATTTTGAAATATTATTTTAGATGTTAAAAACCTAAATCAAAAGATTTTGTGCACTGAGTTACTTATCGCGAAAATTAATAAAACTATAACTCAAAATCTAATTACAGGAATTAGGATTGCACGGAACAGCCCGGTAATCTCACATCTGTTATTTGCGGACGACACGGTGTTCTTCTGTAAGGCTATCCCAGGAGAGGCTACACAGATACTCACTATTCTTAAAGAATATGAATTAGTTTCGGGGCAGAAGATAAATTTTGACAAGTCGTCAATTCAATTTGGGAAAAGAGTAAAACAAGAGGATATAGATATTATCAGGAATATCGTGGGTATTAGGAACGTGGGAGGTCTAGGGTTGTACCTAGGCTTACCAGAGTGTATTAGTGGAGGTGTCTACGGATTTTGAGACAATGTGGTACATTTTCAATCAACCCGAGGAGTGGCCGGCGTTTGAGATATATCAGGAGGAGTTCCAGCAGTTGCGGTTTCTTTTCAAGGTGTGTTCCTTATCTGTCATCCCACGGTCGCTGAATTCGAAGGCTGATGCTCTGGCCCGGTTCGTGAGGGTATACGGCCACCACCCTGACGCTTTTTAGACTGTTTTCTACCTTTATATTATGCCATTGTTGTTGACAAAAAAAAAAGAAACAGGCCGATGACAGGTGACCAGTGATGTAGTTACTTTACAAATTCTCAAGACACCAAAGATCGAACCCCCTACCTGCAGTAATATGAGTGGGATTTAAATGCCAGTAGGCTAGTTGACAAAAAAAAATCAAAAGAAACAGAATCCGACAAAATGCACCAATAAATCTAATTATCTGAAAAACTAAACCAAACTCGAACCTACCAAATAGAACTCAATCTATAAATATATTAAAATAGATCTAATTTTGAATTTTTATATTAAAAGTATTTGAACCCGAACTCAACCTATTTGAACCGAACCCGATCCCAAAAATAAAAATACCCGAATAAATATTGAATTAAAAGAACCAAAAAATGATTTAGAGGAATCAAACCCAACAAAATATCGTAATGAATCCTAAATCTATGTACTTGAAAAACCGAATCTAAATTGAATCGGAACCGTATCAAAAACTGAATTTGTACCTATTATAATTTTATTTAGCATTTGCTTTTTAAAATAATTTTTTTTTTCAAATATTGTTTAATTTTAAATGTTTGTATAAAATTTTATAATGAAACCCACCTAAAATCTATTTTCAAGGGTTATAATAAATCACATGTTATTTTTATTCTAAAACTTTGTAGCACGTATAAAATGAAAGACAACGACTTTAATATATAAAATTATTAAAATCGTTGATTTTTTTTTTTTGTGTTAGTCTACTCTTTCATTTGAGATAATTTTGAGAAACTCATTTACAATATCACATGTCATCATATAACTGGTTAATATTAACTTTTTACTTAATCAAACACAAA
>JAKUCM010008264.1:0-12767 GCA_023374145.1 Lepidium sativum
AATGTATGTATCAAAATGTTAACGTGGCACTGTAGCATTGGATGGTACTGAAACGTAGTCCCGAGAGTTGCGGCGGGTCGCCGATTTCTCTACTTTCCAGTCACTATTTTCCCAAGTGCAGCATCTCATTATGCCCTTTCATATTAATACTTTTATATTATATATTATTTGTGATTGAATTATTTTCAAAATTTTATTCTATTTATTCCAAAAATATATCGTTTGAAAGTTTACTATCGTAAGTTATAACACATAAAAAAAGTACAATAGTACATATTTATCTTTTCATTGCAAATAGCTCATAGCCTCGTGGCAGACGAGAAGCCCATATAAGGCAGCTCATTTACACAATCAGGGATCGAGTCCTCCCGTCTACATTATGTAGGAATTTAGTTATTGGATCGGTCAGTTGTGCCCCAATATAATTTACCGTTGACAAAAAAAAGTAAAAAATTAACATAATATCAAGTTTATTCAAAATGATATTCTTTAATTTAAAAGTTTGTTAAAGTATAACATTAAATCATATATATGGTTTAAACTATAAACTTCGACAAAAAAGTTATAAACTAAAACAATAATTTATTTTTTTGTTATAAAAATATCCATAAACAAATCACATATTTACAATCATTGATAAAATTGGATTATGACAAGGGGATAACACTTATACAACACACTAAAACAGAAACTTAATCGTAAAATTATAACTAGGTTTATAGTGACTTATTAATATAATATATCCATATAAATAAAAAATATTAATTTATAATAAAGTACAAGACTTGGCCGTATATATCTCGATCCATGGATCAATATTATTTTAAGCAAGTTATATCATTTTCACCACCTTTAAATATCAAATATATTAATAACTAGATCATATTATATAGTGTACAATCTGATATCCCTTTATCTATTACATGGAGAAGTAGTCGAAGAAAGATGTTTTCATTCTGAAAAGTCAGCCTCTCTTTCTCTTTTCATCATCTACTCTTCTTCTTCTCCATCTTCTTTCACACGAAAATCACTAATTCTCCAAGGAAAATAATCAAACTTCACTTATCATACAAGACAATCCAAATCAGATTCTCTAATTCTTTCACTATATATATATATATATATTATATACATATAAACACAAGCACATCATACATACATATATATTATGTGCAGCGTCTTTAAGCTTCAAGACATGGACAATTTCCAAGGAGACCTAACAGACGTCGTACGAGGAATCGGATCAGGACACGTGTCAACATCTCCTGGACCACCGGAAAGTCTTTCTCCGCCGCCAGATCTTCTCCACGTGGATTTCCCTTCCGTCGCTACTTCAATAAATCCCTTCGGTGACCCATTCGTTAGCATGACGGATCCTCTCCTTCACCTGACAGCAAACTCCGACTACTTCTCCGAGGCCAAAGATAACGAAATCAACAACAATTTTCCAATTATTCCAAAGAGTTTTGAAGACGATCATATCAAGAGTCAATGCAGTGTTTTCCCTAGAATCCGGATCTCGCAAAATAACATCATCCACGATGCTTCCACGTGTAATTCACCGGCCATGGCTGTCTCAGGAGCTTCTTCGTGGGGGATGATTAACGTTGATACAAGTAACAGTCCAAGGAACTCTTTACTTGTTGATAACACGTCATCATCGTCGCAGATCCAGATCTCTTCTTCTCCTCGGAATCTTGGTATTAAGAGAAGGTAAAATTTATTACAATTCGATCTATGTGATTTAATTATCATTTTTTCTCTCTTGATTAAACGAGATCATTTAATGTTAGGTTCATGTTTTAATATACTAACAGTACCATGTGATTAGTTACTTATTCCTTGGAGATTTTCAATCATTACTTATTTACTTAAGAATGAAATATTTCATTTTTGAGATTTCATATTTGAAAAACTTATTACTACTCTAATTAAATTTCATCATTTTGTAAAATTTATTTGCTCTATATACCATAGATATGTATTAAAAATAAAAGGAAACGCTAAACGCTATTGATTTTTTCCACGAAACAATTGGAGACACTTGGAACTAGGGTTTCGTTTTGTGTATGTATATGCAACCTGTAATGAAGATTTCTGAATCATTTTTTGTTGTATAATTTAAAGTTTGTTTACTTTTGTAGCAGTCTTTCAGTTGCTTCATGTAATTCTGTTTATTCACATATTTCTTGTCTCAACTTGACAAGGGTATGAACCAGAGTCTATATCAATAAAGTGTGTGAACATAATCAACATTGATATCACAAAGATTAGCTTTATATTAATTTTTTGATAAAGAAAATTAACTTTATATTACAACATATATAAACGTATAATGAGTACGAGGGATGCAGGAAAAGCCAGGCAAAGAAAGTGGTGTGCATACCAGCACCAGCCGCCATGAACAGTCGGTCTAGTGGAGAAGTTGTTCCCTCTGATCTTTGGGCTTGGCGAAAGTATGGTCAAAAACCCATCAAAGGTTCTCCTTATCCCAGGTATACATATATATACACACACATATTATATATACATATACACACAGAAGGCATTTCTATATATACATAACCCTAGCTATGTCCGTGACTCGATCTCTATATATACATATATATTAGAAACAGCAGATATGAAGTATGTTCAGTACTAATTTCACTTATTTTGTAGTAATTTTGAAATCAGTGTCTGTTTTACCTGGGATGTACGTATGTGCATTCCAACATGTTGGTTTTCGAAAATAAAAGGTAGTTTTTGAAAGAAACAATCTCATTGAGTAGAAGCAATATTGAAGGTGCAATCATTAGCATGGAAGTCTAAAGTATAAAGTTATTTCGATTTTCTGTGGCTCACATTACGCCTTTTTAATTCCTTATTGTGACATTTGATACAAATATTTTATATATAACCATAATATTCCATAGGAAAAGCTAGGATATTATCGACATATTTTGTTATATGCTTTCAGAAATTGTGCGTAAGTAATCAAATGAGTTTGAATGGTTAACTGATTGAATAATTATTTGGTCTTCAGGGGTTACTACAGATGTAGCAGTTCGAAAGGTTGTTCAGCTAGGAAACAAGTGGAACGTAGCCGCACTGATCCAAACATGTTAGTCATTACTTACACCTCTGAGCATAACCATCCATGGCCCACTCAACGCAACGCTCTTGCTGGTTCTAGACGTTCCTCTTCCTTGTCCTCTTCAAACCCTTCTTCTAAACCCTCAACCGCAACCCCAGCCGCAACTACTTCTCCCTCATCCAGAATCTCTCAAACCAACAATGAAAAAAACGAATCAAATAAGTCTCACTTGCCTTCCTCTTCTACTCCTCCTTCTAATGTAGCCACTACGGTTAAGGAAGAGGACATGGAGGAGCGTCAAGACACGATGGAGTTCGATAACAATGAAACCTATAGACCGGAGTTATTGTCTGAGTTTCAACATCACCCGGAGGATTTTTTCGCTGATCTGGACGAGCTCAAGGGAGATTCTTTGACTATGTTGCTTTCTCACAATAATGGTGAAGGCAACATACAGAATAAAACTATGATTTCCGACGTTTTTAGTGATTTCTTTGACGACGACTCTTCTAGGTCGTTATAATAATAATAATTATTATTAGTATTGAGATGTATACATAGAAATAAATTATTTGTGTAATTTGGTTGTGATTAAAAATTTAAAATGACGGTATCAGTCTTAGCTTATACCACGTTCTCGTGATAGCCTATGACTTGTATTTGTGTGTGTGTGTTCCTTTTCTTCTGTTTATACAAAATGGATCTTTGTCATTAGTAAGTATTCCCAATAACGTATATAATTGAAGAAGCTGTCGATCAGAGCTTATTTGTATCTTGTGGTCATTTAGTCAATTTTCTATTAATCAAATATAGGATTGTATAAATGGGATGAAGGACGATAGATGTACACACTCATGTATGTTTATGTGTGTGCTGATTGAGGATAGGGAGCAGACCGAGAAGTGGGGCTAAGGAATATTGGTCGATGGGATACAAAGCCAAAATGTCCCTCCAAAGCTTTAACTAGCATGACTCTTCATACTAAGAAAAATACAAATCAGATATAGTTTCACATATTATTTATTTATCTAAGTTTGGACTAATGCAGTCATGGTATACGTTGAGTTATTTCTATACATATAAAATTTGGTAAAGATCATATGCGACCAGTGTTATAATTAAGGAGGAACTGAAAATCGTTCATTTGTTTTTTTTTTTATTCTGTATAGTTCTCATGTAGCATACGACCGCTGGTCTAAGTCTATCTATTCCTGGGATTAAGAGAAGCCAAGTAAATATATCTGGAATACCTTGCAAAATGTGAGTCTTTTTCCATAGATATTAAACCGGGTAGGTATTTTTTTGAGTATTCGGGTATTTTTCGTGTAAATAATTATATTTTGAGTATAACTTTTCGAATATATAGTGAAAACATAAAAAATGTATAATATTTATACCTTACCTGAATAAAAACCAGTAGTGAAACCTAACCGAATTGTATTTGGATCCTAAATGAATATAAAAAATAGAAAGAATTGCTCAAATAGAGCAAAAGTATTGTGTAATTACTAGAATAGTTTTTGTCAAAAAAAAAAAAAAAGCGTCAAGGGTGTAATTCCGGTTACACCCTTGAAACAAAAAACTGATGTCTTCTTCTATTTTCTTCTTCTTCTCAGGTTAGTTTCACACCCGAAAAAGAAAGAAACCTATAGTGTAAACTGTCGTCGTTAACTTCTCTTGATTTTTTTTCTTCCTCGTCTTACTCAACGTGTTCTTCGCTGTATTTCATACTCGTTTTCTTCTTCTTCATCTTGTTCTTCGTACTCGTCGTCTTCATTGTCGGTAAGTTTCTTCTTTTCTTTATCCTCTGCTCCTCTTCTGCTTTATCTTCATTTTCGTAAGGGCATTTGGGTTTAGGGTTGACGTAAACATTGGGTTTCTCGATTTTGCAAGATTTCGATTTTTCAATTTTGCGACATTTGGGTTTTTGTTCTTCACTAACTTATTATGTGTCTAGTAGATTTCTTCCCCAGTCTGAGCCAATGTGATATAGTTCGTAATTAGTTGTGAGTGTAAGGGTGAAGAAGCGATATGATACGTGTAGTACAGTTAGTATGATGTTGGGTAGAGTTAGGTCGTTGGGGGTATAGTTGGATTATAGTGTGGTAGAGTTAGCTTGTAGTGTAGTCGAGTTAGTCTGAAGTGTGATAGAGTTAGATTTAAGAGAGGTAGAGTTGGTTTGTAGTGTAATAGAGTTAGGTTGTAGTGCGGTATAGTTGGATGTCGTGTGGTAGAGTTAGGCTGTAGTATAGTAGAGTTAGATTATCGTGTAGTAGAGTTAGTCTGACGTGTGGTAGAGTTAGATTATAGTGTTGTATAGTTGGTATGTATTGTAATAGAGTTAGGTTGTAGTGTGCGGTATAGTTGGATTCCGTGTGGTAGAGTTGGTATGTAGTGTAATAGAGTTAGATTGTAGTGTGTGCTATAGTTGGATTCCGTGTGGTAGAGTTGGTATGTAGTATAATAGAGTAAGGTTGTAGTGTGCGGTATAGTTGGATTCCGTGCGGTAGAGTTGGTATGTAGTGTAATAGAGTTAGGTTGTAGTGTGCGGTAGAGTTGGATTACGTGTGGTAGAGTTAACTTGTAGTGTGGTAGAGTTGGGTTGTTGTGTGATAGAGTTAGGTTGTAAGAATGTATAGATGCCTTGTAGTGTGGTTGAGTTGGGTTTTATAATGCTTATCGTTTGTTTTCTTTCATCTTTAGATATGGCAGACAAGTACCCGAAGAAATTTCTCACACACGGTGTACAGGTGATGAAGAATCGAAGCATCAACCATTTCTGCAATCTAAAAAACATCAGTAATATGATGAAGGGTATTTGTGAGGATGCATACGTAGACATAAAAGAGAACACTTGCGTAGGCATTTTTCTGAAACTAGCAGATTCCGACTTCAACTTTACAGGCAGGCATATACAGTACATGTTGATGAATCAACTAGTGACTAAGAAGATGTATGAGATTTGGGTGCTGTTTGGGTCTCCGCCTACGAGGTTTTCTCTGCACGAATTTGCTGAAATAACGCAGCTTAATTGCGGTAACTTCGAGAAGGCTTCTAATGGGGCAGATGAAGCGCACATAGAACTTTGGGAAGATATTGGCTTAGGGGTTGGTGAAGGACCAAAATGGGTAGAGTTGAAAGAAATATTGGGGAGATGTAGAGGATGGTCTTTCGAGAAGAGGAAGATGGTGGGCTTGCTAGTGGTTTTGAATGTAGGAGTTTTTGGTTCCCACACAAATAGTAGGCTCCCTTTTAGCGCTGCGAAGTTGGTTGCAGATTTTGGATGTTCGAGAGGCATCCATGGGGAAGAGTGGCGTTTCTAGAACTGATAAAATCGATCAAAATGGCAGGATGCAAAACGGGCAGTAATTACACAATACACGGGTTTGTGCACGCACTTCTGATATGGGCATTTGAGTTCATCCTCATAGTCACAGAAATATTTGGGGAGCAAAGAGCAGGTGACGTCCCCATTCTACACCATCAAAAAACAAACCATTGACCTCGAGGACTTGGTGAAGTTGGAGCTAGCAAATAATAATGGAAAGGACTTGACGAACATCATAGCTCGATGTGGAGCAGAAGGACTTGATGAGATTTACATTATCAGACTCGTGTCGAAGGAATTTAAAGAGTTTTGCGATGAGAATGAGGTTCTAAGAAATATAGATATACATTATGTTCCATTATATTCCCCTCTGAGAAGTAGGTCTCTTCTGAACAATTTCCTCACTAGATTATGCAATGCCGGTAATGTGGAAGCTACATACCGATGTGGTATGACAAAGTTCTTTGTCAATGGGAATCGTGATGGTGGTTTGGAACTGCTGCTAAGAGCATCCAATGGTGAATGTGAAGAAGCCACACTGCTGTATGGATTTGTTCTAGTCTGTTTAGGAAATGACAAAAGACAAGAGGGTTATGAAGTCCTAAGACGTCTACTACAGGAAACAGTTGTGGAAATATTGGAATACATAGACCACCTCCAGAACAGAATCTTTCATTACCCAGCATCGCTCAGTTGGCGAGGAGAGCAACATATGGTCAAGAAGGATGTTCTTGCAGAGGTGAATTCCTGGAGATTCTCCATTTCTTTCAAGGATTCGATGCCGAAGACATTGATCAACCGATGGCCGAAGCTTGTGAAGTATGCACTTGGTTCTACGAATTCAAAAAGATTTTTCCCAACCTTTAGTTGTTGAATGTAATTTCCTTTTCGTTTTCGTTATTGTACTCTTTTTCGTTTATGTACTCGTTTTCGTTTATGTACTCGTTTTCGTCTTGCATAGTTAATGTAATTTCCCTTTCAACCATTAGCGTATTGTTAACTCGACAAAATAGAGGACTAACTCGACCAAATAGGTGATCCAACTCGACCAAACAGGTGATCCAACTCGACCAAACAGATGACTAACTCGACCAAACATATGGTCTAACTCGACCAAAATGAGGACTAACTCGACCAAACAGGTGATCCAACTCTACCAAACGCAGTGTTAACTCTTATATTCAAGAATGAATGCTTTGACTACATGTCCGGACATTGTGACCAAGTTTCTTACATTTAGAACAAGTTGAAACTTTTTTTGGACGTTTTTCGGGCTGAAAACACTTGAACCAGCTCTTTATCCACAATTTCTTTGGCCTCCCTGGTTTTTGACGCACATGTAGTGGATTACACAGCTTACAACTCACTTCCAACGGAACGGAAAGTGCAACATCTCTTGGAAAGATACTACCAGAGTATGCGTTGTACAGGTAGGTCGTGTGATAGTATGGATGTGTAAGTTCGATCGTCGGCCTTCTACAAGCCTCAGCAACGACAATGACATGGACACAAGGAATTTTTTCGACATCATACCTCTTGCAAGAACACTTCTTCTCTGTCAAGCTGACTAAATGAGAAGTTTCGGATCGCGTAACAACAGCCTGGTGTTCGTCTATATCCTGCACGTTGTACTGTCTAGCTTCATCGACCCCTGTCTATCATTTATAACAATAATGTTAACTCTACTAAAGGGATTGTTAACTCTACTATGAAGGGACTAACTCTACTATGTGTAATGGTAACTCTACCTTTAGGAGCTTTTCAACAGATGTTGTTAGAACAGTTGACGTTAGTGTGGCCTTCATCTTCCGCTTCGCGATTCAACCGTTCATAAGCTGGACAATGGGAAAAGTTTTTGCCTCTGATAATGCATGGTTTATTGATTCTGCAATGTTCGACGTAGTGAAATTGTATCTGTTTTCGGGAAAGTACACTCGACTCCACAACCGCACATAAGCTTTTATCAAGTAGGAATGAAGCTTTGGATTTAACACCTGAATGTGAGCAAGTATAGCGTTGAATTCATCAATCCTAAAAGCGATGGCAGCTTTCTTGAATAACTTAAAGGGCTCACCACCTCTAAATTTGGACAAAATGTTCTTACGTAGGTGGTAGGTGCAAATACCCCGAGAAGAAAGTGGGTACACAATATTTATGGCTTTAGCAATGGATTTATATCTATCTGATATGATGGCAAGTTCTCTGTCATTAGGGATCACACGGTTTAGCTGTCTAAAAAACCATTCCCAAGATTCGTCATTCTTGGTATCAACCACATCAAAAGCCATAGGAAATATGTTGAAGTTACCATCTTGCATGGTAGCGGTTAGTAGAGTACCTTTATACTTCCATAGCAAAAATGTACCATCGACAACAACAACCTTCCTCATGTAGGGAAAACCCCTAATACTTGCATCGAAAGCGATGAAAAGAAACTTAAACCTTTCTTGCCCGTCAACTTCGAGCTTTATTAGAGTTCCAGGATTCGCTCTTCTAATAGCAAACAAGTACGACAGAAGTTCCTCATAATTACTTTCTGAACTGTCGGTAACTAGGGCTCGTGCTTGGCTTAGAGTACGGTGTACTTTCCAGTACTTCATTTGCATAAACGTCAGACTTAAATGTCACACTAACTCTACTACATTTCAATCTAACTCTACCACACACTACACCTTAACTCTATTACACATAATCCAACTCTACCACATTGTTAGACCAACTCTACTAATACGTCAGCACTCCAATCTAACTCTACTACACTGCAAGCCAACTCTACCAAACGCCAAAACTGCAATCTAACTCTAGCATACTATACAACCTAACTATACCAAACGACAAACTAACTCTACTACACGTAATCCATAGACTAACTCAGCACTTCAATCTAACTCTACTACGAAAATTAACTTTACCATGGCGTAAAATTACGTTTGTACCTTTAAAACGAATCGCTTGCTCATTGAATCAGCAACGTGTTGAGGAAGAACAGATGGCCCAATTCCACCTACGAATTCCAAGTAAAACCTTCCTAAGACTTCTGTTGACGCTTGTCGTGCACGACCTGATCTCTCCGTAACAGAACAACTATGTTCTCCCATATACTTCCGGACAAAGAAACATCCACCGTCGTCGACAGGTGAAGCTCGCAATCTCCACTGACAGTTTGGTACCCAACATTTCACATCCACTACTGTCTTTGATGAAGCAACAACATCGAAGT
This sequence comes from Lepidium sativum, assembly GCA_023374145.1. Lineage (NCBI taxonomy): Eukaryota > Viridiplantae > Streptophyta > Magnoliopsida > Brassicales > Brassicaceae > Lepidium > Lepidium sativum. The sequence continues at coordinate 9,625 of JAKUCM010008264.1, forward strand.
CAAACCTCTGTAAAACAGAAAGTATTTTTAGCCTGGTCATGAGTTCTTTTTTTGATGAGTATTGTTGCCCAACAACCAATGCGAGTGCTGACATCTCTACGTCCAAATACTCAGCATTCAAATCCAACCCCGTTGCTTTCTCCGACAGGTTTTTCTTCTTTTATTCCTTCGATTTTCTACGAATACTGATATAATCTTCATCATCCGAGCTTGCGCCATCCATATCATCGCAGCAGTCGAATCTGAATTCCACATCCTCGTCCTCAGCATGTTCACCTTCATGTTTCACATTTTCTGGTATACGCTCATTGTTTGGTCCACCTCTACTAAACACCAGATCAACTCTACTACACCGAACATACGAGGCATCTTTCTCCGACTTACATTGTAATTTCTCGTCAACATTTCTCCAACTACACTGACCTTTTTCAGGGCAACTCACTGAAACACGAGATCTAGTGGTAATTTCGACACATATACGCATTGCTTCTTTACGAAATTGTGAAACAAACACTTGCAATTGTCTATCGTTACTCATAATTACAGGGGGAGTATCTTCTGGTAGTGATTGAATGACAACATTTGGCATGTAGCTTAGTTTTAGCTCATGACAATGTGCATCCAAACCAAAATCGGCATAGACCATCTCCAGAAATTCATCGAGCCTTAAATCTTCGACAATGCCTATGATCCGACACCCGTACGACTGGTCCACCAAAAATATCCATCGATTTTCATTAAAACTTCATATCCCACAAACCAAAATGATTTGATCCATAGATCCAAACATAAACAGAAAAAGCAAATGAGCAACGAAGAAGTAAAGGAGCTTTAAGAAAGCTACAATGGCGTCACTTATGGAGGAATCAGTTGGAATGCGCGGCATATGAGGTAATAACTGAGGGGTAAATACGTAATTTAAGCTCTACTACGAAAGTAGGCTAGGTTTCCAAAATTAACTCTACCATACTGCACTCTGTCCGTGTAATAGAGTTGATTAGAGCACAAACAAAAACTCTATTATGCTGGAAATCTAACTCTACCAAGCACACTTCACCTCTATCACGCTGGAAATCTAACTCTGCTACACACGAAATTTCATTAATGTCAACTCTACTAAGCATACTTTAACTCTACTGCGTTGGAACTCTAACTCTACCATACTGCACTTTGTCCATGTGATAGAGTTGATCGCTTACGTGACAGATTTCATTAATGGCATTTGAGTAATAACGTTTTTTTTTCCTCATTACAAAAAGACAAAATGGTATATAATAAATTTAAAAAACTATTCTAGTAATTTACAAACATTTTCTCTATTTCAATAATTAACACTTAATTTCGCTCTAATCTAGCAAATCACCCTAAAAATATGGACTGAAGATATCTGGAACCGAACAAGACCTACTTAAACCCGAGTCAAAATATATACAGTTTCTATGGATATAAAAGTTTTATACCAGAAAAATATAGACCTAAATAAATATTTTCTGAAACTGAATCAAGTATTCTTTTATGATCGGTGACCCATCGTTTTTTTGGTTATTTCTATTATATGCCGTTGACAAAAAAAATCAAAGTATTCGAATATATAAATGTTTTATTTGAAATATGAGAAAGCAGTTAATGATTGTTAGAATAATTTCTCTTTGCCGTGTGCATGTGGACAATCTTGGAAGTTATGAAAATGCCCTAGTTTCATGGCTTTTCTTTCGGGCCGAATTTATTGAGAATCTCATAATATACACCCACAATAAATAATTACTACCAATTTCATTACATTATGTATTTATTCATTCTGACTAGTATGATGTTTGTACGATGGAGTTGACCTTTTGACAAGAAAATTTTCTTCAACTGAAGTGGAGTTAACCATTTGATCTATCATCTTATCGTCTATAGATTAAGGCAAAATATTATTTTGAATTTCATTATTAAACAAGAAAGACTGGTCCACTTTGGTCTTCAATGTATTACCACTATTTAAGACTTTAAACTCTGATGGTAAATAAATTTATCTGTAGTTTATTGGCATGTATGTGTCTACAAAAAAATTTAATCAGCTAAAATTTAAAATTATGGAAAAATCACTTTATTTTACTATAAAATGGAATAATAATTAAAAAAGGTGAATCAGCGATAGGGTAAAATTAGATTAATATGATTTCGAGAATGTGTGGGATCTCAACTTTTGGATCAAAATGATTTTGGAAATAGTGACCTTAAGTTTTGTCAAATCCATCGGAGTCTGATTGATAGAAAGAAGCATCAAGCAACTTATATTTAATTTATATTTTTATAGAAAGTGTTTGATATGATGAGAGTGGTGGACTGAAAGAACAGTAAAATATAACACGTTTAATTATCATAATTTTTACTTTCTATTGGTTTTATTCTCTCACGATGGGACATTTTGAATGAGAGGCCAATATGAACTTGGACGACAAATTTTGGTCGGCAAATACATTTATGGATGCTACTATTTGGCTTCACCTTCTTTTAGATAAATGAGAGTTTTTAATTTTACATTTATACTTGAATATTAAATAGAATAATTACTTAAATAATGGTAGAATATATTATAATTACTAGAATAATGTTGTGTTATGTCAAGAATAAAATTTTAGAATATAAATATATAAAACCCCAATATTTAGTTTTGTGGTTCTATTTCTTTTATTTTTTTTAATGATAAAAAAGTAAAACAGAAAAGAAATTACTAATGAATAATTTTTGATGAATCTATGTAACTTCTTTTATCTCGATAGTTTTAGGGTTCACGAAAAGTTTTTTTTTTCGACAACACAAATGGCGACAAAGAAATTTTTGACGTTTTTGATACACCCGACGGTGGCCTCTGGTTTTCTCGACGGCGGCTTCTCCAACAAAGGTACACTCCTCTCTTTGTGTTTTTGTTTTCATGATTCTCTAGTGATTTCTCTATTGTGTTATGATTCTTGATTTCGTTATTATTATGGGGGTTTTGAGATGTTGTTAAGTTGATTTCATTAAGATTTAGTTGATTTCATGACTGGAAATAAATATGCATTTCTTGATAAGATTTCTTGTTGATTCATTCAATTTTTAAATGTTGTGATTTTGATTTCGTTATTTTCCTGTAGATCTACTCAATCTCTCTCTTT